>VXBI01011469.1:37184-88708 GCA_013397375.1 Toxostoma redivivum | reverse complement strand
AGAGGGGACAGGGCTGGTGGCTGGGGGGAGCGGGACAGGAGCCCTGGAGAAGGGAATGGACGCTCTCACCTGGTTTTTGCTCCCCCATTCTGGGTGACTTCCAGCCCTGGAGAGTCCCCAGCTCGGGGGACACGTCCCTGTGCAGGGATGGCCTTTGGGGGTGTGCAGGGCGGCGGGAGGCGATTGCAAAACCCCTGGTGCCACCCAAACCCCCGGCCCCAAGCCCGCTCTCCTCCCGCCCCGTCCCATCCCCACCCGGATCCCCCAATGCAGAGGCGCTCCGGGGCTCACCCTGCGTGGGACAAGGAAGGTCCCTGCTCGGGGATCCCCCCAGAGCCCGCGGGGGTCCCCGGCCGCTCCCCCCTCCATGGCTCGGGTGCGAGGGGAGCGGAGCTGTGGCAGGAGCCGGGATCGTCTCCAGGGCTCCCGGGGAAACAAACCCTGCCCGGAGGGAGAGGCTCGGCCGCACCAGGAATGTCCCCGGGCTGGTTTTCCCGGCAGGAAATCCCCGGGAAAGCTCCTGGGGTACGGGGCTGGGGTGTTCGCGTGTCCCCATGGAGCTGGGCCTTGTCCCCGACCCTGTGTGTGGTGGTCAGGGGGGTGAAAGGAGCAGTTAATGGGATCTGAGCCTCTTTAGGGAATGGGAGGGACATTGGATTAATGGAGTCTCCCCAAAACTGGGGATGGGACCCCCAGAGACCTCCCTAAAATTTAGGTGGCAACTCCAGAGACCTCTAAAATTCTCAACTGGAATTGGGGTTGGGAACCACAGAAACCTCCTCAAAATCTCCCCAGAGCTGGGGATTGGACCCCCAGATATCCCTGTAAAATTTGGAATAGGATCCTTAAACATCTCCCCTAATACTGGAGGATGGGATTCCTGGAAACGCCCAAAAGTCTCCCCAAAATTGGGGATGGGACCCCTAAAATCTCCCCATTGTTGGGGATGGGACCACCAGAGATCCTCCCAAAATATTGGTTGGGACTCTCAAAAGTCTCCCCAAAACTGGGGATGGTTCCCCAGTGCCACCCCTGGGCTGCTCCCCAGGTTGTCACAGCCTTCGTGTCACGTGAGGGATTGTCCCCAGGATGTCACTGGCCTCGGTGCCACCTGGGGTCCCCGGGATGTCCTTGTCACCGTGCCAGGTCCCACGGGGCTGTGTCCCAGCCCCCTGCACCACACCCCCATGGATGCAGTGACCAACCCCCGCATTCCCCATGGAAACCTGGGAATGAGCAGGGAGTGCTGGCAGCAGAGCCTAGCTCCAGACTGCTGCTGGAGCCTCCCCAAAATTTGGGATGAGACCCTCAGAAACCGCCCCCCCCCAAGTTTGGGATAGGAACCACAGAACCCCCTCAAACTCTCCCCAAAACTGGGATGGGAACCAAACGTCCTCCCTAAAATTCGGGTTGAAACCCTAGAGACACCCAAAAGTCCCAAAATTGGGAGTGGGAACCACAGAACCCCCCCTCCCCCAAAATCTCCCCAGTATTTGGGATGGGAGCCCCCGAGATCCCTGCCACGGGTCCTTCCCATGAAATTCCCAAGGGGATTTGTGCCCAGCAGAGCACAACCAGCTCCTGCTTTTCCCCTGGCAGAGAGCTCAGCGTGTCCTCGCTCATCCCAGGAAATCCGGGAATGGGAAGTCTGCAGGAAACATTGAATTCCAGCAAAATCCACTCTGTGCCCGCAGAGACCCCAACCCATCCCAGCCTCAGGCACCTCCCCCGCCCCCCCAGCTGCGCTTCCAGGCCGTTCCTCTGGGAATTTCCATGGATATCACATCCCAGATCTGCCGTGCCCCAGTGCAGAGCTGGGAACTTTTCCCAGGGTTTCAGCCCGCGGCCAGCTCGTCTCGGGAACAGATCTATCCCAGAATTCTCGTTCTGCCCCAGAAAGGCACCAGAGACGCCCCCAAATCCTCCCCCCGGGCTCTGAGCCTGGCTGCCTCAGCCCCCAGCCCTTGGCTCCAGTCCGGGCTATTTTCTGCTTGATTGGATTTTTCTCTGTGTTCCTGATTTTTCCGACCCCCTCTGGATTGCTTTTCTGCCTTTTGTTATAACTCTAAATTCCCATTATTTGCCCATTTAATTACTGTGCTGCTTCCTGCCTGTTTTGGCAGAGCCCGGCTGGGCTGATTCCGATGTTATCTCCCCTTAGGAGGGATTCAGGCACCGGGGTGAAGAGTCCAAGGGAGCCTCGTGCCAAGGGTGGGACATGAAGGGTGACAGGGACCTGCTCTGAATGTCCTCAGCCCTCCATGGCAGCCTGAGCCCCTCTGGGGGACCATCATTGAGAGAGGGGAGGAGAGAGGAGAAGGAGAAGGAGAAGGAGGAGAAGGAGAAGGAGGAGAAGGAGAAGGAGAAGGAGAAGGAGAAGGAGAAGGAGAAGGAGAAGGAGAAGGAGAAGGAGAAGGAGAAGGAGAAGGAGAAGGAGAAGGAGAAGGAGAAGGAGAAGGAGAAGGAGAAGGAGAAGGAGAGAATTTGGGAAGTTTTTTTGAGCCAAAGCAAGCACAAGTGTGTTGTGCAGCAGGGCAGGGCAGGGCTCAGGCCAGGCTCAGCTCTGGGCTGTGCCTGGCTCCAGCCTGTCCCCTGTCCCTTTTCAGTTCCCCTGGAGCACCCTATCATCCCAACTCCTAAACCCCTCCAAAGCGCAGGGTCACAGAATTAGGGCTGCAGGTCAGGGTGGGGACAGTCCCAGGGCAGGAGCACTCCTGGCCCTTTGGAGGAGCTGGAGGATGAGCAGGAGGATCCATGGCCAGAGGGGCCTGAGTGGCAGGACAGGAACTGGCCAGGACAGCAGAGCCTGGGCACAGGGAAGTGCCAGTGTCGAGGCAGGTGGGATGGGGACAAAGGCATCTGTGGCTGTGCTGTCCCCAGGACCCTGCCCAGGTCACCTTCCCCAAGGAGGAATGATGGATCTGGAGGTGCCACCTCTGCTGAGCCCCCTCATCTAACTCCCCCACACTGGGAGAGGTGACAGCCCTGGACTGGTTTGTGTTCCCACCTTGGTGGGCACACAGAAAACATCCACTGGGAAAACCCAAGAGGGATCAGAGGATTCTCCAGTTCCTGGAATGGGATTGGTGGGATCCAGCCCCTCTCTGCAGGGCATCAACCAACTTTGGCAAAAAGCCAGAGCAGAGGCAGGCAGGGCATGGTGGCAGGTCAGACCGGGAAGGTGAGGAATCGAGCCCTGAGCTGCCCTGGAGGTGACAGCACATCCCTTGTGCCACTTCCCGGGAGACCAAGCGGAGCCAGAGAGATTCCCAAAGTGAGGAAACCCCGGCAGGATCAGCAGCCTTGCCCAAGACTCGGGGGAGATGAAGAAAGCACCGCTGAGGCAACACATCCCCCCAGCTCCTGCTGTCTGCAGGGGCTCCCAAAACCAGTCCCAGAGCAGTTTGTCACTGTACAGGGGGACAAACCCGAGCTCTGGGGTGGCAGTGTGGGAGCTGCTGTCCCCTGGGCTGCCCACCATCACGCTGTCACATCCAGGCACTCAGGACACACCTCTGGGGACGGTCTCTGTGAATGGGTTTAAGCTCCTCATTTTGAATGATAACTACAAAAAATCCTCTTTCCCTTTCCAGGAGGTCTCACGCTGCCAGTGCTTAGATCTTCATCGTCCCCAAGCTGTCACCCAGCCATCGAGGACTCCTCTTCCTCATAATTTCCCTTCCCAGGCTTGTTTCCTTCCACGGAGCCCAAAATCCAGGAAGAGGCGGGGGCGGGGCGGGGACCCCACCTGGCGCCATCCGTGGTGGATGGAGGCAGCACAGCCAGTGATCCCTGAATGAGCGTTTGTCACCTGCAGGAAGAGTCCTGTCTGTGACTTCCTTTGCTTTGGGAACGGCTGAATCATCCCTAATTCCCCGCGGGGAATACCCGCGGCTTCGGGACAGCCTCTGGGGACATTCCCAGGGCAGGGACACAATCGCCGTCCCCTCCACCGGGGCCACAGCAGAGCCGTGTGCCCGAGGCAAATCCTCCTGTCCTGTCCTGTCCTGTCCCCTCCAGCTGTCACCACTGCCACTGTCACTGCCATATGAACGGCAGTGGGAGCCCAGAGCTGCCTTCGGGATTTGCAATCCAGAGTTTGTCCTCATTTCTTTGCCTCTTGCCCCTGCCGAAGGGGACAGTGGCCCGAGGCCAGCGGGGCTGGGCAGGTCACCGCGCACCGGGAAGGAGGACAAGCCACCATGGCCTGTCCCGGCTCCTCCCCGCTGGACGAGGATCGGGAGCAGCTCGGGAATGCTTGGGAATCACCCGAGGGACCCCCGGGGCTCTCCATCCCCCTGGGGAAGGGGACAGGGGTTCCCATCCCACAGCGACGCTTCCCCGATTTCCTCAGCCTGGGGAAAAAGCCCGCAGCCCGTTTGCCACGAGATGGCACCAAATTGGCCTTGTGGGGACACCTGGGGCACCCCCCCCACCCCAAAAACAGCCCACGGGGCGGTGCCAGGGGGCGCGGGGTTCTTCCAGCAGGGAAGGGGGTTCTTCGGGCTTTAGTCCCAAGTGTTTACGGGCTGCTGGGAAATTAATTTATAATTTGGGTGGTTCCATTTCAGATGTTAATGAGCCTGGTCCTGCCTCGGCGGCTTTGGTGTCAATGTAACCCCGGGCTCAGCCTTTGCTTCCTCATTACGGCAAACGAGGGCACGGAATTATTGCGGGCCTGGTTCTTTCATTTACAGAGAACTTCTTAATGAGATCCCTCCAAAATTGGGGATGAGACCCCCAGAGATTCCCCAAAAACTGGGAATGGGATCCCTAAACATCTCCCTTAATATTGGGAATGGGAGCTCCAGAAACCCCTAAAAGGCTCCCCAAAATTGGGGATGGGGCCCACAGAGACCCTCCCAACACTGGGGATGGGCCCCCTAAAGTCTCCACTAAAGTTTGGGTGAGAACCCCAGAGATCCGCAAAAAATTTCCCTAAAAATGGGGCTGGGAACCAGAGAAATGCCCTCATAATCTCCCCAATACTGGGGATGGGACCCCTAAAGTCTCCCCAGAATTGGGGTCCCATTATTAAAATAATTAAAATGGTGATGTTTGAGTCAAGATTTCCCTTGCTGAGGGAGATGGGGCTTTCCAGCAGGGAGAATTGTATAAATACATTTATTTTACTTAGCCATAATATATATTTATATCGATTTTATACATATTTCTATATTTACAAGAGACATAATTTTATTTTTTTCTGTAAGAAGATACGAGGTGATGCCGGGGGTCTGGATCCAAGGCCAGCCCCATCCTTGGGGGAGATCCAGGAAAGCAGCTCCATGTCCCCTGCTCTGTGTCCATCGCAGGCGGTTCCTGGGGTGCCCCCAAACCTTCCCTGTTCTGCTCTGGCACCGGGGTGACAACATCCGGCACAGACTAAAACACCAAAACACCAAAACCGCGCCCCCAGCCCAGCGCTGGGCAGAGCTGGGGTCAGTTTGCTGTCACACACCCAGAGCCCATCCCAGGAGCTTCTGGGCAAGGGGGAATATTGGGGAGGGGTTCGGGGGTGTCCCAGGGCGGAGAGGCAGGATGGGGACAGGGGACAGGGGACAGGGACAGGGGACAGCACTGCCGGTCACCCTGGGTCAGCAGAGCCGAGCTGGGGCAGCGTCCCTGTCCCCCCATGGGCACGGGTGTGACCCTCGGCACCCCGCACCCCATCCCCACAGCCCAAGGAGCCGGGAAGGACTCGGTGTCCCCCTGGGCACCCCGTGGGCCCCGCTGGGGGTCCCGAGCCGCCGGTGGGGGCTGGGGGGCAGCGCCAGCCTGGGGATCCCTCCCGAGCGGCTCCGTCCAACCGCAGGGAGAGCGGAGGGAGGAGCCTGCGGGTCCCGCATCNAGGGCTCCTGATATTTGGATGAACAGAGTTCAGGGATATAAGACAGAAAACACGTACCAGAAAGAGGCCTGTTGGAATGGATATTAACGATTTCATCTAAATTTACTTTCAGTCTCTCCAGGTTTTCAATGTGCAGAGCAAGAAGCGGGGATAGCAGGGCCAGCATGGAGGTGAAGAACAGAGGACTGTGGTGATGAGCAGCTGGAGAAAGAAGATACTCAGTGAGTCTGGGAATGTGAATCCTCTGGAGGAGAACTGGCATGTTGGGTTGTGGGCATCACTGGTACCTAAAGATATTCAGGAGCTACTACAGGAGGGATAAACAAAGCACAAGGGACCTAAGACCTTGAAAAGAAAGGCAAGGATGCCCAGCTGCACACAGAATTCATGCCATGCCATGCCATGCCATCTCATCCCATCCCATCCCATCCCATCCCATCCCATCCCATCCCATCCCATCCCATCCCATCCCATCTGTCATGCTCCCGACCCAGGATTTCCCACAGCTCCTGGGGACAATGTGGTGACAAGGCTGGTGCTGGGACCCCACAGGACTGGGCAGCACTCAGAGACCCCCCCAGGTCCCACAGGTTCAAGTCCCAGGGGTGATCCCTCGGGAATGGATCCTCCATCCCCCATCAGCCAGCGTTCTACACCCCTTGGAGGAGCCCTGAACTCCCTGGGGAGCATCCAGAGGCACAAGGGTTGGGATGGCTGAGGGGACAGGGGACAGGGACAGCCGTGGGTGGTCCCCACCCCAGGCCAGAGCCATGGGAATGGCACCAAATCCCTGCGGGAATGGGGAGGACATGGGGGGGTTGTGCTGCTGGAGGGTCAGGCTGCCCTGGGGAAAGGGAAGCTGGGCTGTGGGAGCCCTGGAGACTTGGAGGGCTTTTTTGGAGGGTTTTTAGGGCATCAGGCCCTTCCATGGGGGAAACCGAGGCACAACAGAATTCCCTGCCCTGCAGGGAGCTCAGGAGGGAGCCCTGCACATTCACTGCTCCTGCTCCAGCATCCTGGCCCTGCTGCCATGAATAACAAACCAAACCCAGCAGCCCTGCAGCTGAAAGGGGTGAGAGAAACCCCTCTGCCCCATCCACGTCCAACATCACGGGCAGGATGGAGGAGGAGAATTCCTGGGCCTTCCTGGTGCTGTGCCCAGAGCCATCCCTAAGATGCCTTTTCCAGGCTGGAAATTCCCTTGGAATCTTGTGTTCAGCAGGAAAAGAAAACAAAATCTCCTGGGGGAGGTGAAGGAACCTTGAGGAGTGGCTGCATGGCCAGGACAGGGCAGGGCCAGTCAAGGCATGTTCCAATGTCCCACACTTCCCTCTACTGGGAAGTTCACAGGTCCACCCTCATCTCTCTTTTATCAGCTTTTACATCTCTGGCCCCTTCCCTAAAACAATCAGCAGCCTAATCCCAGGTCTTGGCCCCAGATCCCTGTCCCAGACAGTCCTGAATCCAGATGCTGAGGGATGCTTGGGAATGGGCAGAGATGTATGGGAATGGACATGGATGCTTGGGAATAGGCACAGACACTTGGGAATGGATGTTTGGGAATGGACAGGCAGTTCCTGGAGTGCTCTCAGTTCAGCCTCCTGGTTCTCCAGCTGGGAGCTGAGGAGGCAAATCCCAGAGCAGGGATTCCCAGATGATCCAATCCCTGCACTGAGCCACCACAGCTCTCACATTTTTGGGATCTGAACATTCTCCCTGGTGTTCCATCCCCTCTGCTGGCAAATCCCAGAGCTGGGGATGGGGGTTTGCTGTGCCCACATCCCACTGGAGTAATGGGAGGTGTCCATGCCCATGGCAGGGGGAGAACGGGATGGGCTCTGCGGTCCCTCCCAACCCAACCCCATGATTCCATTTCCACAGTTCCATAAACCCAGTTCCCCAGCCCCATGATTCTCCTGGCTGCCCTTTCCCAAGGTGCGAGCGACTCACCCTGACTGCTCCGTCGTGCTCCAGTTCCAGGAGCGAGAAGCGGAATGTCTGCAGAGGATCCGGAGTGAGAGCCAGAGCCCGGCACTGCCTGGGCAGGAAGGTGAGGCTGAGCCTGGGATCAGCTCCCTTGGCAGCAGGGGACGAATTCCTGAGGGGTCCTTGGAGGGAGATCTATGGCAGGGCATTGCAGAGCACACGTGGATGTGGAAAAGCATTCCTGGGATCTCCAGGGAAATGGAGAGTAACACCAAGGCAAGTGGCAAGGAGAATCCCTGGAGAGCCCAAAAATGCTAGAGGGAATAGAGGGGATTGAGGGACACAAACAACAGTGGGAACTCAGTCCTGGAGGATTCAGAGAATCATAAATGGTTGGGATTGGGAGGGACTTTAAAGCCCACCCAGTGCCACCCCTGCCATGGCAGGGACACCTTCCACTGTCCCAGGCTGCTCCAAGCCCTGTCCAGCCTGACCTTGGACTCTTCCAGGGATCCAGGGGCAGCCACAGCTGCTCTGGGAATTCCATCCCAGTCCCTCCCCAGCCTCACAGCCAGGAATTCCTTCCCAAGATCCCACCCAGCCCTGCCCTGGGCAGTGGGAGCCATTCCCTGTGTCCTGTCCCTCCATCCTTTGTCCCTAGTCCCTCTCCAGCTCTCCTGGAGCCCCTTTAGGCCCTGCAAGGGGCCCTGAGGTTTCCCCAGAGCCTTCTCACTCCCACAGGGAGGGATTCATGGAATATGGCAGTGCTGGATTGGTTCATGCTCCTGGCAGAGCCCCCTCGATACAACAATGCCAGGGCTGTGGCCACCAGCACCAGGGTCACTCTGTGGTGTCACCATCTCACATCTGCTCCCCTCCCTAATTCAGTAAATTTTACTACCAAACATTTTTTAAGCAACTCAATTTTCCCATATCTGGGATTTTAAACAAATTAACTGGTTGAAAAACCAATTTTCAAGTGCTGCTTTTGGACATACTTTTAAAAATTGCATCTCAGTTTCCATCCAAAAGTGGAATGGCCCAAATCCTGGGCAAAAATTGTCGCCTGGAGAATAAGGAATGTGTCATTCCAGGGGTTTCATCTCATAGCAGTGGAAAAAATTAAGCAATAAATGCATATGAAGGTGCATAATTGCTTAAGTAACTCTGCAGAGATGCCATTTATCCTTCAGCTTAGCAGGCAAAAGCCAAATTGATTGGAAAAGGTCCATTTTGCAACCTGAATTGTGCCAGCCAAGGGGAAGGAATGTCACTCCAGAAAAATATCCGAGAAACAGGAATGCATAATTAAAACCTGGATTTAATCCTGGGGTTCCTGTCCACCTGAGCTGCATTCATCCCTTTCCCTGCTTGCACCACCATGAGGAGTGACACGAGGACAGGCTCAGATCCCATGGACAGGGTGGGAGTGCTCTGGAATCTCCTTATTCCTTCCCAATATCCCATCCATCCCTGCCCTGGGCAGTGAAGCCATTCCCTGTGTCCTGTCCCTCCATCCCTTGTCCCCAGTCCCTCTCCAGCTCTCCTGGAGCCCCTTTAGGTCCTGCCAGGGGCTCTGAGCTCTCCCTGGAGCTTCTCCAGGTGAGCACCCCCAGGTCTCCCAGCCTTTCCTCATGGCAGAGCTCTTCCATTCCTTGCACCATTTCTGTGGCATCCTCAGTTCCATGGGGGCTACAAATTCCAGAGGGGGCCCTGGAGATGCTCCAAAGGCTCCTCTGGAGCCAGGCTGGGGGAGCTGGAGGTGCTCACCTGGACAGGAGGAGCTCCAGGGAGAGCTCAGAGCCCCTGGCAGGACCTAAAGGGGCTCCAGGAGAGCTGGAGAGGGACTGGGGACAAGGGATGGAGGGACAGGACACAGGGAATGGCTCCCACTGCCCAGGGCAGGGCTGGGATGGAATTCCCAGAGCAGCAGTGGCTGCCCCTGGATCCCTGGAAGAGTCCAAGGGCAGGCTGGACAGGGCTTGGAGCAGCCTGGGACAGTGGGAGGTGTCCCTGCCATGGCAGGGGGGGCACTGGCTGGGCTTTTATGTCACTTCCAACCCAAACCTTTCCATGATTCCCTGCTTCCACAACCCCAAGAAATGAAGTGACTGCTCTCAGTGATGATCCAAATTCCGTGCTCACTTCCCTGATTGCCCAGAATAAAAATCAAGCCCCACTTTGGCAGTGTGGATGCAAATCTCTCCCTGCCTGGACTGGCACCCCCAGGCTGAAATCAGAGGAAACTTATCAGACTCATCCAATTCCACATTTCCTTGCTGGGAATGGATGAATGATGTGGCTGTGCAAGGTTAATGATGGAGCTATGGGACAGGAGCTGGCCTGGAATGGGATGTCCCTGTCCCATCCTGGGCTGCTGCATCACGAATTCCTCCAGGCCCTGAGTCTGCCGTGCTCATTCCCAAGAACACTGGAGAATGATTTAAACAGGAATTCAGTGCTGCATAGGGAAGCAAAAGTTGTTTAAGCTGATCACTCACAGCAAGCCTTGCATGTCTTCCTCCTGTCCTTGGGGACACATTCCGAGCTGAGCCTCCAGGTGCAAAAATCCAGCATAAATCTGTGTTATTTTAGGAGCCACGGGCAAATCCCAGCCCATCCCACACCCAGGGTATTCCCACAGGAGGTCGGTGTGATGCAGTCCCAGGAACTCCCAGGTCCCGCTCTACAAGGGGGTCCCAGGGCCAGGAGAGGATGCTCCAGGACCGGAGCCGGGATGCTCCCGGTTCCTGCGGGGCACGGCTGGGTCGGGGACAGCGGCGGCGCGGGGCCGGGGCTGTGCTGGCACCCACACGTCCCCTCCTGGTGTCACCGCTGTCCCCTCCGGGTGTCACCGCTGTTCCCTCCGTGTGTCACCGCTGTCCCCTCCCTCCCCAGGCTGCCCGACGGACTGGGACGGGGTGAGCTGCTGGCCCGCCCTGCCCCTTGGCCAGTCCCGAGCTATCGCCTGTCCCGACATCCTGACCGTCTTCAAGAAGTCCAAAGGTCTGAATCCAGCGGGGATCGCTCATCCCATGGGACCCAGCCACCCCCAGGGATCCCTGTGCCACCCCAGCCCTTCCCTCTGCCCCACAGCTCCCGCCTCTCCAAAACAAATGTCCTTGGTGTCAATTGCAGTCCAAGCAGGACAGGAAAAGCAGAGATTCAGGGAGCTGCCACAGCAGGACCCAAATCCCTCTGTGGGTGGGCACCTTGGGGACCTCATCCTCCACCCTGGTGACACCAGGACAGTCCCCTTGCTGCTCGGTGCCCTCCTTTCCCCATTCACCATCCCAATGCCCCCAAGCTGTCCCCATCCCTCTTGGGGAGCTGGGAAGGAGAGCTCCCACCCAGAGCACTCCAGCCGTTCCTCAGACAGGGGTAATGTGGGAAATGTTGGGAAATGTTTGCTTTGGGGCAGGAGCAGGAGAGGCTCGATGGAGCCCTATGGGATGAAGCAGCACTTTTAAAGCCTTAATTCCCAATTCCCTTCTGCTGGAGGGATCTGTGCTTGTTTTCACAACCTGCCCAAAGTTTTCCTGGCAGCTCCAGGCACAGGGCCAGAGGAGGAGATGGGGTCCAGAAGGGATGGGGTAACAATGGGATCTGGGAGGAGTGATGGGGTCTGGGAGGGAAGGGGCAGTGATGGGATCCAGCAGGAACAATGGGATGTGGGAGGGATGGGACAGCCAGGCCACTTGGGTACCACGCTGCTGTCCCCATCTATTCCAGGCTGGGCATTTCGTGGGTGCCACCAGAGGTGACACCCATGGCTCCCCTGAGGCCCCTCCTTGTCCTGCAGGGCTGATCCAGAGGAACTGCACTGAGTGGGGCTGGAGCATCCCCAGCCCCCCCTACCACAGCTCCTGCCAGCTGGAGACCCTCAGCAACAATGACACTGAGGCCAAGGCACGTGGGACCCCTGGGGCTGTGGGGAGCTGTCCCCTGTCCCCTTTCCCTTTCCCTGTCCCCTGTCCCCTGTCCCCTGTCCCCCTTCCCCACACTGCCCACTGGACAAAGAACCATGGAGGTTCTCCCGGGGTTATCCCATCCTTGGGATAACCTTGCTTGTCCCACACCAGCACTTCCCAGTCCATGTCCCCTCACCCTGCTGGTGCTGTCCCTTCCAGAGAGGCCATTTTGTCACCATGAAGGTGCTCTACACCTGTGGCTACTCCACGTCGCTGGCAGCGCTGCTCCTGGCCATCGCCATCTTCTCCTGCTTCAGGTAGGACTGGGAGCTGCTCCATGGGCTGGATAAACCCCAGCAGGGATGGCTTCCCTCGGCCTGTCCCCTCCTGGAGCAGCCAGGGCCTGTCCTGCCACCAGGAAAACTGTGAAGACCGGAGAGGAATGGCAGTGCTGTCCTTCCCTGCTGGCCCTCTCAAGTTCTGGTTTTGCAGATCTCCCTGTGCTGCAGATTTGAGCTCTCCAGAGGTTTCTGGGATGTTCCCTTGTCTCTGAGCAGCCCCAAGCACAGCACAACCCTGCCCTATCTGATTTTAGAGCGGGAAAGCTTCTCCAGGGCTTTGTGACCATCACCAGCAGTGACCCATGGGCTGGGCTCCAGCCAGGGAAGGAGACACCAAAGCACCTTCTCTGCCCCTGCTCGGGCCCAGCCCATCTCTCCCTCCTGCAGGAAGCTGCACTGCACCAGGAATTCCATCCACATCCAGTTCTTCACCTCCTTCATCCTGCGGGGCACTGCTGTGTTCATTAAGGACAACGTCCTCTTCTCGGATGAGTCCATCAACCACTGCACCATGTCCACAGTAAATCCCAAATCACAGCTGGGAATGGGCAGGGAGAGCAGCAGGGGCTCATTGGGAAGGGCTTGGTGGGACCCAGGATGGATTTATCACTGCAAAGAGGAGAGAAAGCAGATGTGAGATGGAGGAAATTCTGTCAAGGGTGGCCTTGGGGAGGTTCAGCATTTCTGCATTTCCCTCTGTGCAGGGAAATTCTGCCCTCAAAGCTGCCACTGGCCTCAGCTGAGTGTCCCCAGTGGTGACCCCAGTGGGGCCAAAGCTCAGCACAGCCCCACCAGCGCCAGATTTGAGGTTTTCAATTAAAACAGGAATCTCTGAGTGAAGATACAACACTGAGAACACCATGGACACAACCACAGGGTTTTTAAAGGTCCTACAAAACCAGCCTGTGGTCACCTCCTCGTGGGCCACAGGCAGAGCAGAACCTGGTGCAGGTAATGTGAGGGACTGGGGCAGAGTCCCTGGGGCTGCACTGAAAGGTCATCACAGGAGTCCTCAAGAGGACGAGGAGGGTGACAACCCCCTATGGCCCCAGGAGAGGGTGTGATGCACCCCGGGCTGGGGGGGGACAATCCCCTGTGCCCCCAGGACAGAGTCTGAGCTGGGGGGTGACAATCCCTCCCCCGTGTTCCCAGGACAGGGTGTGATGCACCCTGAGCTGTCCCCCTCCTCCCCTGGCAGGTGACCTGCAAAGCAGCCATCACCTTCTTCCAGTACTCAGTGCTGGCCAACTTCTACTGGCTGCTGGTGGAGGGGCTGTACCTGCAGACACTGCTGCTGCTCACCTTCACCTGCGACAGGAGCTACACCTGGAGCTACATCCTCATGGGCTGGGGTGAGCCTGGGGACATCCTGGACATGCACGGGCAGGAACCACCTGGGAATGGGCTGACCTGAGACCCACCTGGCCAGAGGTCCCCAGGGCTGCTCCCTGCATGTCCCCACCCCAACATCTCCTGCATGGCCTTGGTGGGCACTTACCTGCTCCTGGCAGACTCCAGAGCTGCTGGAGAAGTGTCACCTGATCCAGGAGAGGTCCTCCCTTCCCACATCTGGGGGAACAACCCATCCCAGGTGCCTGGGTGTGCTGTAAGAGCATGGGGACAGGAGGGTGACATAGGCACAGCACCATCAGTGGGCACCATTTCCTTCTCCTGGAGAAGGTGGGAAGGTTGTCACCTTCCTGCCACATCCAGAACTGAGCTAGACACATATTTCTGGGGACAAGGGACAGGGGAGAGGTGGCAGAGGGGCTTCCCAGAGCACTGGAGGGACCATCCCTGTCTGTGTCCTGTCCTTGCAGGCGTCCCCATGGTCACAGTCGGGGTGTGGGTGCTCACCAGGCTGCACTACGATGACCATGGGTAAGAGCAGCTGCCCCTTGGCCTTCTCCAGGCCACCTCAGCCACATGTCCCAGCCCAAGTCCTGGGAAATGAACCTTTGCCATGGGATACTCAGGAGGGGAGGACTGGGCCCAGCACGTTATTTAAATGCTATTTCTGTTTCCTGGTGGGTCCCGTGGCAAGAGGGGTGCAAAGGGGTCAGGGGGCTGGCCAAAGAAATGGCAGGGGGACAGCTGGGCCACACAGGTCCCAGTGGGTGCCAGAGCCACCTCTCCTGTCCCATAGGTGCTGGGATGACTACTCCAGCCCGTACTGGTGGGTGATCAAGGCTCCCATCCTCCTGGCCATATTTGTGAGTGTTCCCTGGGAGTCCCACCCCAGAGCCAGGGGTCCCACATGGCCAGGGCACCCAGGCAGGGGCTGTGCAGAGCCTGACACGTGGCTTCCTGGGGCAGGTGAACTTCCTCATCTTCCTCAACGTCACCAGGATGTTGGCACAGAAGATCCGGTGCCCAGACCTCAGCAAGACCCACAAGCAGCAGTACATGTAAGGGGACAGGGCTGTGCCCACCCTGGGGTCTGGGGGTCTTGGAGCCTCCAAGACCTGCCTTTCACAGAGAGCCTACTTGGGGTTAACACCAAGATTTTGGGGAGGTCTCTGGGGCAGTGGGAGCAGCCAGACCCCTCTGACTCTCCACAGGAGGCTGACCAAGTCCACGCTGCTGCTCATCCCCCTCTTCGGGGTGCACTACGTGGTGTTTGCACTCTTCCCCGAGCACGTGGGCGTGGATGCCCGCCTCTACTTCGAGCTGGTTCTCGGCTCCTACCAGGTGAGATGGGCAGGGAAAGCCCCCATGGTCCCACCCCAAATCCCACCAGGACCCCTGGCATGTGGGGCTTTGTCCTCTTCTGCGAGGGGGTGCCCCCAAACACCTGGGCAGGGCTCCAGAGTTGGGCCTGCAGAACCTGGCACTGACTTGCTCTGCCCTGCAGTGGCTCAGAGGGGTGGGAGGAGGTAAAGGCAGGGACAAGATGAGCACACAGCGGTCCAGCCCCTTCCTCTGGCTGGAAATTGCTCTTCTCGTCCTCTCCAGGGCTTCCTGGTGGCTCTGCTCTACTGTTTCCTCAACGGGGAGGTGAGTGTGTGTCCCCACCCCAAGCCTGGCCACCACAGCGGGCACAGGGACACCCCGAGGGCAGTTCCCCCACCCCCTGCCCTCCAGTCCCCTCCCTCGGGTGCTGCCTGGTGTCCCTGGGTGCCAGCACCGCCCATGGGGTTGGTGCAGGTCCAGGCTGAGATCAGGAGGAACTGGGGCAAGTGGCAAAGGTCCATGGAGAGCAACGTCTTCAACCTGGCCACCCAGGACTTCACAGCATGACCAGGACAGCATTCCAGGGAAGTGGTGCTGCTGGAGGAGCAGCTCCATGGTTGTGGTCCCACAAAGACCCAAGCCCCCTGATTCTGGAGTTTCTAACATCATCAGGGGGTGGTGAGAACAACCATGGGAGAGGCCCTGCCTGCTCACTGCTGGTGGACCTTCACACCCCCCCCCAGAGCTCTCACTGCTTTGGGGCAGAGTTTCAGGCAAAGGGAGGGGAAGTTCTCCACTTTTCTGCTTGAAACTGGGAAGAAAACACAAAAATCCTTTGCCAAAGGACAGCTGGTGGTTTTTGTTTACACTGAAGGAAAACGAGCGGCACTGATACTGAAGGGATTCACTGATGGGTATTTTCCCCCTTCCTTGGTTTAAAAAATCCTTTCCCTCTTGGGAAGACTCCTAAAGACAGCCAGGAGCCTCCCTGGGGATGGTGGAAGGACACAGAGAAAGGCAAAACCCCACACTTCTACAAGAGACCCCCAATGGCCTCAGTTCCTCCCCAATTCCCAAAATGCTTCCCTTTTTCCCGTGTTGGTTGATTGAACTGGAGATGTTCCCTTGCCAGGAGAGCTCTCCCAGTCCTTTGCACTGAGGAATGGGACTCACCTGGCTTCCTTGGGGGCTCTTTTTCCAGGCATAGGAAGGGTTTTGACAATAAAACCTCATTCCCAAGTCCAGCCTCGCTTTTCAGAGGGTTGGTTTGCTCCACAAACCTGGAGAATTTGGGACTGGGGGTGCTGCAGGATGAAAGTCCCACCCACGATGGAATGCCTGGAAGTACCTCCCAGGCAATGTCTGCTTTTCCCCTGCCTGGTGAAGCTCACAGAGAGGAGGGAGGTGAGGGACAGCTCAAGGTGAGGACACCACGAGCTGTCCCAGAGGTCCAGGGGTGACCTGTCCCCTCCCCAGCACCCCACAGCCTGTCCCACCACCATGGACATCCTTCATCCTCCCAGACTGAGCTCCTGCCCTGGCCAATGGTGCCTCCAGCAGCAAGAGAGGCCCCAGATGCCTTTTTGCCAAACTTGGCCTCTCCCATGCACTGAGACCGGCCTCGCTTCTCACTCTGCCCGGGTTGTGTCAATTCTCTGTGGTGACACATGTCCTTCCTTAAATAAATCCCACTTGCTGGCCCCTGTCCAGATCTGGGATGGCACTGAGAGGGAAACAGAGCCCCAGAGCTGATTTGAGGTGAGATGGGAGATGTTCCATTAAAAACCCTCCAGAGCCAGCACATCCTGAATCATCAGGAACTCTCCAGAGGAGCTCGGGAGCTGCCAAATAAATCCCTGTCTGCAGCCAGGAAGGGTCCAGAGGTGAACAGAATCCCTCTCCATCATTAGTGAGGATGGAATGATTGGCAGGGGTGAGACAGCAGTGAATTGAGCCAGGACTGGGGATGCTCAGTGGGAACAGGTTTCCATAAAACTTTGTAAAACTCTGGATTTGCACCTATTTTCAGCTGCAAATGGGTTTTCAGGGTGACAAATGACCCCAAATGACCCTCTGGGGTTTGCTGGGCTTTGAACCCCATGGGTTCCATGCAGGACTGGAGCCCAGTTTGGGTCCAGGAGGGGACTGGGAATCGCCCTCAGCCTACAGGAAGGGTTTTCCAAAGGCTCCCAACATGGACCACAGCTTGCAGCTGCAAAAGGCCATGGAAAGGGATCTTAAAGTATTGAAAGAGACCTTAAAGCTCATGGGCAGGGACACCTTCCACTGTCCCAGGTTGCTCCAAGCCCCAGTGTTCAGCCTGGCCTGGGACACTGCCAGGGATCCAGGGGCAGCCACTGCTGCTCTGGGCACCCTGTGCCAGGGCCTTTCACCCTCACAGGGAGGAATTTCTTCCAAAGATCCTCATGATCTTGGAGGTTTTTTCCAACCTAACCGATCCCGGGTCTGTGTTCGGGAAGGCTGAGCCCAGGCACGGCCGGGGTGCCACAGCCTGGAGCCTCGTCACCCACGCTGTCCCCGAGGTGCCGTGTGTCCCCGAGGCCCGGAGCGGTGTCGGGGATGTTTTGCCTGGAGCCGGAGGGTGGCACTGCGGCCCCTCCACTGCGGCCGGGGGGCAGCGCTGGGGCTGCAGCGGTGTCGGGGGGAGCGCGGGGACACCCGGGGGGACAGCGGCCACTGACCCCGGCTCCGAGAGCCCCAGCGAGTGAGGTAAGAGCCACAGTGCTCTGGCCGCTCGGGAAGAGCTGGGACAGCCCGGCAGCCCCGGCCACGTGCGGGTTAATCCGCGATGGGAAGGGGAATAGCCGAGGGCCGGGAGTGCGGTGCCTGATGCTGCTGCCCGTGCCTGAATTCCCGATCCTCCGGAGCTGCCAGGACTCCCTGTCTGGGGGCACAGGGTGCCCTGTGCTTCCATCTGCTCTTTCATCCCGCTCCGGGGTGGTCCCGGCTCTGCAGCTCGGGGAATTTGCACTCTTCGTGTCCCGGCACACCGGGAGCTCCCACCTCCCCACCTTTACCTGTGCGGGCAGCTTCGGCTCTGCCCAGGGCAATGCAGGAGAGCTGGAGAGGGACTGGGGACAAGGCATGGAGGGACAGGACACAGGGAATGGCTCCCACTGCCCAGGGCAGGGCTGGATGGGATATTGGGCAGGAATTGTTCCCTGGCAGGGTGAGGGGACCCCAGCACAGGATACTCAGAGAAGCTGTGGCTGCCCCTGGATCCCTGGCAGTGCCCAAGGCCAGGCTGGACATTGGGGCTGGGAGCAGCCTGGGACAGTGGAAGGTGTCCCTGCCATGGCAGGGGCGGCACTGGGTGGGTTTTTATGTCACTTCCAACCCAATCCATTCCCTGGTTCTGTGATCCTGTGGTGGATCCAGCACCACAAGCCAGGAGCACCTCAAATACCCCAGGGTCCCTGAGGCCAAGCATTGCCCTAATTCCACCTTGTAAACCCAAGGACACATTTTTCCCACCCTGATCAGTGTTGTCAGTACCTCTGGATGCCCCAAGCCCCCATTCCCACTGGGATTTACTTGGTTTTGCAGATAGACTGTGCCCCTGTGCCCTGCTGGGGACCCTCAGTGTTCCCACATCCCACAGGACACATGTCCCAGGCTTGCCAGCCTCATTCCAGGCCTGCTCTTGGTCTGGGAAAAGCAAAATTGGATCCGTGCAGCTTGAAAAGTCTTCCCGTGGTGACAAGACTGGGCTTGGGGCAGCTGCTGGAAGCCACCAAACATCCCCTGAATTCCCTGCTGTGACCAACAGAGCAAGTGGAAAGTCCCCACAGCCACAGCAGGAAGGTGTCCCTGTCCCTGTTTTGTCACTGCTGTCCCATGCCCAAGGAATGCTCCGTGCCCCTCGATCCTGGCTGTTGTTCTGCTGCTGAGCTCCCAGTGGGCTCCCAGTGCCAGCCCTGCCTGTAGCCATCCCTGGGAGCTGATCTGGGCTCTTCCCTCCCTCCTTGCCTCAGCTTTATCCCCTCTGAGCCTGCTCCAAGCCAGCCAGAGAGCCCTGATTTTTAATTGAAGAGATCCAGGTTATGCCTCCCAAAGCAAACCTTTGGCATCCCCTGCATGGAGCTCATCCTGCACCAGTTTCCCCTGGAGAGCTGAAATGCCTCCTGTTCTGCCTTATTCCTACAGCCTCACACAGGAAAGGAAAATCACAGAGTCAGAAGCAGAATCAATCCAAGGAACTTCTCTGCCTGGCTCCCTGGTGTCAGGGCTGCAGGCCTGGCCATTGATGTGTTGATTGTGGAGGATGCTGGAGAGGACAGGGCTGAGGGGCTGGGCAAGAAAGGGAAGGGGATTCCCATGGGATGCCAGGCTGAGAAAGGCAGGGGCTGAAGCTTCACTGAACTGGGAAGTTTTCTCCAGGGTGTTTTAGGACTGGAAAAGCAGAAATTATTCACAGGAACAGTGGTTCCGGGGAGGTTATGAATCTTTCTGACCAGGCTGAGTGCTGGGGTGGCTGCTCCATCTCCAGCACAGCCCTGAGCACTCCAAAAGGGGTGACCCTACAAGCTGGGTGCTCCTCCACCATCTCCTCCTCGCCCCGGCTGCACCCCAAGCCCCCACAAACCCCAGAAGTGCCTGGGCTTGGCAGGAACAACCCCTTTCCTTGGCAGGAAAGACCCTATCAGGAAGCACAAAAAAGGGAGACAACCCCACGGCAAATCCCCCTTCTTGTGTTGCCCCAGTTCTGGCTCCTGGGGGTCCCCGTGGGCAGGACAGGGTCAGGGCCATTGGATGCTCCTGGGATGTTCTGGTGCAAGAGGGTGGGCAAGGGGGACAAAAAAGTGACAGACACCCCTCGTTTGCCAGCGAGGGGAGGAACGTGGCTACTCCTGGCTGCCGAACAATGGGAATGATGCTCCCCAAGAGCCATGGGCTCAGGACAGTGCTGGCAGCAGTGTTGACACCGAGTGCCCCCCCCATCCTCGCAGTTGTCCTTGCTCTTTCCAGTCGCCTGTCACTGCTGGGGAGGCACTGACCAGGGTGGGTCCCACCTCCCCTCCACCTACCCATGCCCTATCGGGTGCCAAAGCCGGCCCAGAGCCACCTCCACACCTGGGATGCTCTGCTATGCCCGGGCAGGGGGGGCCCCATGGGCAGGAGCTGGGGACCATGGGGGTGATGGGGACCATGAGGGCAATGGGGGTGATGGGGACCATGGGGGAGATGGGGACCATGGGGGCTATGGGGGTGATGGGGACCATGGGGGCTATGGGGGTGATGGGGACAATGAGGGCAATGGGGGCCATGGGGGCCATGGGTCCGTGGGGGCTCCAGCCCCACCAGAGCCATGATTGGCACGGCAGGGGACAAATGCCACAGCTGAGACGGGCCAGGCTACCTGAAGGAGCCCGCATGTCCTCAGGTTTCACTCATGACCATCTGACAGCAGCAGCAGCTGCTCTGCCAACTCGCTGAGCCAAAGCCTCCAGGAGTCGAAGGAGAGGGAAATTCTGGCCCTAAAAGGTCTCTCCTTGGGATTTCGCACTCTCCACCCAACAGTAAGTACTGGGCTCAGCCCTGGGCTGCTGCCAGGGCCCCAGGCAGGGGCTGCAGGGTCTTGGATGTCCCCAGGTTTGTCGTTGTCACTGTGCCTGGAGTGGTACCAGCAATGTCCTGGGATTTGCGGTCTGGGTGCTGGAGGTGGATGGGACCAGGATGGATTCTGTTGTCTTGAGGGAAGTTTCTGGGGCTGGAGGCACCTTCTGGACCCCCCTGCATGGGAAACTGTCCGGGACAGGGGACAAAGTCCCCACAAAGGTGCAGGCACAGCATGAGAACAAAGGTGGCAGTAGCCAACGGGCCCTCAGTGGCCACAGAGCTGTGTGAGGATGAGAGGGGACCGTCAGGGCCGTGGCAGCAGAGGGTTCCTGAGCCACCTTCCCCACTGCAGTAAAGAGCCACAGGCAGGGCTCACAAATCGCAAGGCTCCTTTCTGCTGGCTTCTCCTCCTGGAGGTCTAAATATAAACCCAGGCCTGGGCAAGCCAAGGTTGCAGGAAAGGTCTGCGGGTGCTCCCAGTGTCTCCTTTCGGGAAGGGCCCTGTCCCTGCAGAGCCCCCATCCCCCGTGGGGCAGCAGGGAGAGACCCCGAGGGCAGGGGGGTGAGGCGGGACCCCTATGCCTTGGGGATTGTCAGGGATGGGGTGGCAGGGAATGGGAGGCTGTTCCTACACCGGGGCTGTAGGAGCAGCCCCAGGCACAGCCAAAAGGGTGCCTGGGTGGGGTTCAGAGCTGGATCCCCCATGGGAATCAGGCAGTGCCAGGCTGGGATTCAGCTCGGGGTGTTTGGGTGTTGTATCCCCCCTGTGCCAGGTCCCATCACTCACTGCATGGGCAGGGCCTGCTGTGCTCCCCCAGAACCATTCTGGGGTTTATCCAGGGTCAGTCAGCCCCCATTCCCCCATTCCCCCCAGTCCCCCATTTCCCCCATCCCTCATTCCCGGGGCCGGTGCAGAGCTGCAGAGGGAAGTTTGCCGAGTACAAGCATTTCCTCCCCTGCCCTCACGGGCACTGATGGAGCTGTCAGGGATCAGCCTGCGGCAGGCGAGGGTTGGAACTGCGGCTGCTAGCAAGGCACAACAATTCCGTAAAGCCCTGGGAACAGCAGGACATCCCAGTCAGTCCCGTAATCCCGAGGAGATCCTGCGTAGGTTGATGCAGCGCTGGAGCTGCCCCCTCTGGTCCTTTCCGGGAAAAATGTCAGATTTGTAATGGTTTGAGGGGGAAGAGCATATTTACAGGAACTGATTAACGAGCACAAAGTCCTGCCTTGAGTTTGCTGTGCTAATATTTAAATAACATTTTCTATTTTCTGATGTGTGTAGAAGGGTCCAGTTCAGGCAAAAGGGCTCTGTGGAGTCCCTTGGGCAGCTCCAGCTCCACTCAGGGAAATTTGCTGAATTTGGGGTAGAAGCATGAGAGGCAGAGCCATGAGGAGACACCCAGCACCGTTTCTGTTTGCAGCAGGTTGTATTAATGAGGTGGTTTCTGTGCAGGGGAGAAAGGGGGAAGGTGATGGATGCTTTGGGGAGTTGTGACGGAAAAGATCCCAGTGTAGCTCGGGAGAGAGCAGGGAGGATGCTCAGCCTCTGTGCCTGTGCCTGTCCCTCTGCCTCCCTCCTGGGATACATAAATCCCCGGGAAATCTTGTCTTTGGGTCCCCCTTCTGCATTTCCAGGTGGATGTGGATGAGATCCCGTGGGCTGTGAGGCCCAGTGTCTGTGCCAGCTCCAGGTGCCCCGTGCTGGCCCTGGTTTGCACGTGTCGGCTCCAGGGAATTGGGATCCAGAGGCTGCCATGGGAAAAGGGGCATCCTCCAGCCCCGGGGAGTTGCAGGGCTCCCAGTATTGCAAATCCCATGGGAGCAGCAGGTCTGGGACCTGCTCCGGGTGCTGTGCCGGGGATCCCTGCGGGAGCTGCTGTCTCCTGGCATCCCCCGGACTGGGACATCCTTGCCCCCCGTGGCCCCGAGCCTGGGGGCTCCGAGAGGCCAGCAGGTCACTCCAGCCCCACGCCACTCTCCCTTCCCCCACGCTGTCCCCCCGCTGTCCCCTCCCAGCACGGCTCAGATCTTTTCCAGGCCTGACACGGGAGCTGCTGGCAGGGAGGAGCCGCAGCTCTGGATGACACCCGAGTGCAGGGTGGGCAGTGGGCAAGCGCAGGGTCCCCCCTTTAACCCTTCCCTGGCTGCTCAAGCCTCCAGTACTGCCAACCCCCCAAAATAACCCCGAGCCGCCACCCAGCCCGGTGTCCCCTTTCCAGCAATGTCCTGTCCCGCAGCAGGAACAGGAGTGGGGATGGGGTGGCATCCCCGGCTTCAGGCAGGAACGGGTCAGTGCGTGGCTGCAGGATGGTGCAACCTCCTATTTCCATCTGCGGCCGGGGAGAGTATCCCAGGATTTCACAGCTCCCGGGCTGTGTGTGCCACCCCCGCCCTGAGCACAGCAGGTACAGCCCCGGGGCACCGAGCCCCAGGAACTCCACGGCAGCAGCGATCCGGGAATTGTAGGGAATCCATTCCCTCGGGGTTTGATGCTGGTGCTGGTGCAGGAGCTGAGGCTGGGCTGCATTTTTGGGGCTGATGTCCCTGGAGGAGCTGTGCCCCGTTGGAGGTTCAGCACGGAGATTTGGCTCTCACAGGGAGGCAGCGCCGGGATGGGCTCGGCTGAGTCTTTGCAAGGAGCTGGAGGAGGGAGTGGCACAGCTCCCTCACAGGTTTTTGGCAGGTGCAGAGCACCCAAAGCAGTGGAGAGCCCATGGAAGGTGCTGCTGGAATGGGACACAATTCCAGTGGAATTGTGCATCCATCCTGTCCCATGGAAATCCCCAGCGCCAGCAGAGCTGCTGGGTGTCCTTGTCCCAGTGCAGCACCAGGCTGGAGCAGGTTGGCTGTTGTCAGGAAAAGGCCAGAGAGTGTTGGGAGGGCTCCTCTTTGCTCCCCGGGCAAAAAGCAGTGGAGCCACATCGCTCCCTTGGCAGGGAATTCATTCTCTGTGTGCTTAAAATGATGAAATCAGGGAGTGGTTTGGGTGGGAAAGACCTTAAAGCGCATCCCATTCCATAGGCAGGGACACTTTCCCCAGTCCCAGGGTGCTCCAACCTGGCCAGGGACAGCCACAGCCACAGAGCCACAGCTCTGGGAAATC
This sequence comes from Toxostoma redivivum, assembly GCA_013397375.1. Taxonomy (NCBI): domain Eukaryota; kingdom Metazoa; phylum Chordata; class Aves; order Passeriformes; family Mimidae; genus Toxostoma; species Toxostoma redivivum. Next base: position 65,320 of record VXBI01011469.1, on the reverse strand, counting down.
CATTCTAGTCCCTCACCATGCTCACAGGGAACAATTCCTTCCCAATATCCCATCCATCCCTGCCCTCTAGCAGTGGGAAGCTGTTCCCTGTGTCCTTTTCCCCCAGTCCTTGTCCCAGGTCCCTCCCCAGCCACTCCAGCCCCCTGTGCTGCTGCCCTGGGGGAGCTGTGGGTGACAAGCAGTGGCCCTGGCTGGGGGACTGTGGTGGCACCTGAGAAGCAGGAACTGCTGCAGCACCTCAGTGTCCCTGCTCTGGCTGGGAAAAGGCATCCAGCACTGCTGGGCTGGCTCTGGAATCATTTCCCAAGGGCTTTCAGCAGATCTTCCCCTTGGCTGGGTTCGGGGTGGTTTCCAGGCAGCCCTGGGGTGACGGATCCGCTTGGAAACATCCCACATTCCTGCTGGCACACTTGGCTTGGGCCACGCTGCAGGCAGAGCAACAAACCCCAGCCAGAGCAGGGTAAAGAGCCTGTGGTGACAGGAACCAGCACTGGGGACGTGCCACTCACTGGAGCCACCAGTGCGAGAGGTGTCTGAGCCACACAGCCCCACCCAGCACTCAAAAACATCTGGAATTCAAAGGATAATGCTGGAAATTGAAAAATTAATTCGTTGTCTTGCTCTCTAAGTCTTCTGAGCCCACCACTATTTTAAAATAGAGTGGGAAAAAGCTTGGGGTGACTTAATTTTCTTGTTTTCTTGTGAAAATCACCCACCCTCTGCCTTTAAAGCAGCCTAAAAACCCACAGAGTTTCCAGAACCCCCGTGGTGGTGGAATTCCAGCATCCCACAGCAATGTCCTAAGAGCCATTCGTGTGTAAAAGGAAATTCTGGAGGTTTCCTGCCTCTTTCCAGATGGTTTTTGTAATGGAGATACAGCACAGAATTAAGGGATCTCAATTTATCCAGGGATGGAAGCATCAAACTCTTCAATGGAAGAGAAAGGGATGTAAATTTGTTTATGAAATGGTTGATTTGGTCTGGCACAGCTGAGGGGCTTATTCATGTTCCTGAGAGAAACTCCCAGAACCCTGAAAATTCCATTGCCCTGCTTAGGCCCTGGGAAATCTGCAGGACCTGAGGTGAATCTCCCCCACCTCTGCAGCTGAAGTTCTACACCCCCTGTGCCACTTGTGGATAAAAAATTCCATTTCACGTCAGATTTTTTCAATCTTCCCACATTTTTTTCCTAAAACTTATGGGAGATACAGTAGGAAAACATCCCATAAGACTTTTTCAGCCTGTGGCATCCCTAGGACCACGTCAGGGGGGTTTTCTGCAACCATCAGACTTTCCAACACAGCTTCTGTCACCCTGCAGCTTTCTGGTGCCCTGGTTGGGTTTGGAGCAAATTTATGTATTCCTGACAGCCTAATCCATGGAATTTGGTTTTTTTTTTAACCTATTCAATGCATGCAGGTGGGGGGAAGGGGTTTCATGGACACACAGCAGGGTTGGGAATGCCTCAGGGATCTTAGAATCATGGAATGGGTTAGGTTGAAAGGGACCATAGAAACCATTTAATTCCACCCCCTTGCCATGGGCTGGGACACCTTCCACTATCCCAGGCTGCTCCAAGCCCAGTGTCTGACCTGGCCTGGGACACTGCCAGGGATCAGGGGCAGCCACTGCTGCTCTGGGCACCCTGTGCCAGCCCTACCCACCCTCCCAGGGAACAATTCCTGCCCAACATCCCATCCAGCCCTGCCCTGGGCAGTGGAAGCCATTCCCTGTGTCCTGTCCCTGTGTCCTTGTCCCCAGTCCCTCCCCAGCTCCCCTGGTGCCCCTTTAGGCCCTGAAGGGGCTCTGAGCTCTCCCTGGAGCTTTTCTCCAGGTGAGCACCCCCAGCTTTGCAGCCTGGCTCCAGAGCAGAGGAGCTCCAGCCCTGGAGCAGCTCCATGGCCTCCTCTGGACTCACATCCCTGTGGTGTCGGGGATGGATGCAGAATCCCCATCCTCCCTTTCTCTGCTGCCCTGGGAATGCAGCCCAGGACAGGACTGGGTGGCAAAGCTGCTCCTGGAGCAGCAGGGATGTGCAGGGGAGGGGGGATGGTGGCGATGGCAGCTCTGGGGACATCCCTGAGCTGCCGAGGCTGAGCTGTGACTCAGCCCCAAACCCTTCGGGACCAGCTGGGCCCTGCTGCCCCACCCTGCCCCACCCGGGTCCCTGCTGGGGATCTCGGGATGCAGAGGGAAGGGTTTTCCTGTGGGCATCAGCCCTGGGAGCTGTGGGGATGGCCCTCCAGGAGGTTCAGGGAGGCACAGGGGGCTGCTGCAGGATTGTGCTGGGCTGCTTTGGGCTGGGCTGGGACAGGCTCTGCTTTCCTGGGTGCTGGGTGCTAACACAGCTCCAGAGCAAGCTTGGCACAGCCTGTGCCCTCAGTGCCCTGGTCACACGAGTCCCTTGTCCCACACTAATCCCTGCTGCAGGGCCCCAGGCCTGGCTCTGCTGTTCCTGCTGAGTGAAGCTGATTTACACCTGCTCGGGGCCGTTCCGGGCGTTTTCTCTCTCAGACCCGTGTCCTGGTTGGTCTCTGCAGGGTTTTTTCCAGAGTGTCTCAAGAGGATGAGCCTTGCAGAGCAGGTTTACAGGGAAACTACTCTTGGAACAGGTCAGGGCAGCTTCTAGAACTGTGTTTGAATGGTCAGGGCACCCTAGTGCTGTTCTGATGTCCATAGGGCTGGGATCTCCCAGCAGCAGCATCCACCCCTGGCACACTCCCAGTTGCGCCTGTCCCCACTCACCCAGCCCTGAGTGTGTGGGGGGGGGAAACTGCATCTCTCTGGGCTGATTCCATGGGAAATCATCTCCAGATTTGCAGATGTTTCCCCAGAAAAATGCCTTAGGGAGGGAGAAGCTGGAGCCTGGGTCAGGCAGGTGTGGGGAGGTGCCAGGCCCCTGTGTTCCCCAGAGCCAAGAATGTCCTCAGCCCATGGGAGGTTTTTTCCTGGGCAGAATGAAGTTCCTGGATGGGGTGACTTTTCCAGCAGCCTGACAGGACCTGCCACCCTCTGTCCTGTTATGCAGAACCTCTTACACAGCATCCCTGGGAGCTCCCAAACAAGTCCTGTTATTTTGGAGCCTGATTCCTTTGAGTGTGCCCTCAGAGCAGCAAAAATACTAGAGGGAACTGAATTTCTCTCCAAGTGCAGCCCAGGCTCTCCTGAGCCAGGAGCTGCTCCCAGTTCCCTGCTAGCAATTCCTGATGCAGGAACTGGGAGTTGAGATGCTCATCCAGGACATGCCATGGGCAGTGTTCCAAAGCTGCAGCTCACCTGTGTCACAGCAAAAAGGAGTCCTTCAGCTTAGCTAGGTGGCCAAAATTTAAGAATCAAATACATCAGTGCTCTGTAGAGACATTTTAAGTGATTGATTTCCGAGCAGGAAGGATGATGGGGCAGGGATCTTCTTAATCAGGGACTTTTGGAGGACTCAGGTCCTGGAGAGCTGGGCCAGAGCCCCGAGGGACCTCGTGGGTGATTTGTGCCCAGGGCAGCACCTGTCACTGGGCCTGAACTGCCTTTACCTATGGAGGCGCAAAGAGTTTGATCTGGGTTATTTATAGGAGCTGCTAAAAATGTGCCAGGATGTGCCAGGCCAGGGGCAGGGGCTGCTCCTCCTGTTCCCATGGCCAGGGGCTGGTCCCAGGGTAGAGCCCTTCACCTGGGCTGGTGGGACCTGGCCCTGTGCCCACCTTGTGCCCCACACACACTGGTGTGGGACTGGGCTCACCGGGGACACGGGGCTGCTGGGCTGAGCCCTCACAGAGCCTGGGCTTGGCTCTGCTTCCGAATTTGGCAAGCAAGCAGAGATGCTGGTGGTGTGTCAGATGTGACATGGGATTATTCTTGCTCCCGCTCCCTGCAGCCATCCCATCCTCTCTGGGTGGCCCAAAAGGGCTCAGAGCAGGACCAGGAGCTGCAAAAGACCCCAGAAAGCCACAAAGAATTCCCATGCCAGGGGCAACACCCCCTTTGAGCCTCCCAGGGTAGCCCCAGGCAGCGCTGCCTGCCCCAGCATCTCCCTGGGCGGCTCCAGCCCAGCGGCAGCGACAGGGGACCCGGGCAGGAGCAGCGCTGGGCTGCTCGCTCGGCTCCCTCCGGGCAGGAATGAGCAGAGTCATGGGGCTGCGGAAACCCGAGCCCGGCGCTGATCGCCGGTGGCAGCTGGCGGCAGAGCGGGGACAGCGCTGGGGGACAGCACGGCCGGCAGCAGCTCCGGCCCCAGGCTGGGACAGCAGCGCTCCGACACAGCCCGGGCTGCTCCTGGCAGCTCCGCAAATGCCCAGGGATTGCCCACAGCTCCTGTGAGCCCTCGGAGCTGCCAGAGATGCGGTGGAAGGTGCCCCAGAGGCATCGGGGGTCCTGCTGGAGCAGGGGGGCTGCTCTCTGATGGTCCCGATGGATCCATTCCCAGCTGGAAATGTTCCGCACCAGCGCATTCCCACTGCCATTTGGGGTGATAAAGCCAGACACAGCCCTGTGCTTTTTGGCTTTTTTGAGCACCCTGCTATCGAGGGGAAGGTTCCAGAACTGCTCAAGTGGAGCAGGAACTGGGTTTAAACCCAGAATAACTCCATGAGAAGCAGCACTGGTGGCACCTCTTCCCCCTGCCTGGGCATTGTGCCCTCCCAGAGACACCTGGGGCCTAAAATTCCCTTTTTGTTTGCTGTGATGAGGTCCCACCTCTGGGGTCCATCCCCCCTCCTTCCCGCCATGGGGGACCTGCTCTGGGCTCTGTTTTGGGCTGGGCCCAGACTCCACTTTGCAGTTTGCAAAATGTGACTCAGTTTATGCCCTTAAATAACCCCATTCAGCAAGGACAAAACTCCTCAAAACAGATGGAGCCCGAGAATCCTTCAGGTTGGAAAAGCCATCAGAGATCATCAAGCCCAATTGTTCGCCCAGCACTGCCAAGGCCACCACTGACCCTCGTCCCCATGTTCCACATCCACAGGGCTTTTAAACTCCTTCAGGGGTGGGGACTCCACCATTGCCCTGGGCAGCTGTGCCAAAGTCTGGCAAACTTTTCCATGAAGAAATTTTCCCAACACCCAATTTAAACCTCTCCTGGCTCAGCCTGAGGCCGTTCCCTCTCCTCCTGTTCCTGTCCCTGTTCCCAGAGCCCGACCTCCCCCTCACTGCCCCTCCTGTCAGGGAGTTGTGCAGAGCCAGAAGTTCCCCCTGAGCCTCCTTTTCTCCAGCTGAGCCCCCCCAGCTCCATTTCCAGTCTCTTTTCCCATCAGAGTTGGAAATGTCCAGTTCTCTCTAATCCCAAAGGCTGAGGGTTTCCAGCTCTCAGCACAACAGGGTTGAGGCTGTGGAGAGTATTGATCCTGGAGGTTTTTGGGGGCAGGTGCTTGGCAGCTTCACAGAAAGTTTGGATTTGCCAGTGGGATGCTTGGTTTGGGAGGGTGAGGCACAGAGGCGCAGCTCTCCCAGCGTCCATGAGAAGCAGGGTTGAGTTTTATGGAATACTGGGCTCATATCCCACAGAATCTGTGCTTATGGGTGTGCTAGTTTCACCTGGAGGGAACAGACTCAGAAAATATGGGACATTATCAAAGCACAGGGGACATTATCAAAGCACAGGGGCTCAAAGCAAGGACCTCTCTGGTGTTTTGGGAGCTTCTGCCAGCTTCTCCACCTCTCCCAGGGCACGGCAGCCCCATACCCCAGGTGCAGCCGCTGCTCTCCTCCACACTTCCCTCTCTCCAACCCTTTTTTGTGCAGCAGAACATCCTTACCTCTCCTAAGCCACCCATCCTATTCCTTCTGGGAAGTCATCCTGATCCCTGTAACATTCAAAAGTGCCATTATTGCTTCTCTTTTTGGCTCAGGGTAAGCCTTTAACCCTTCCTGGGAGCAGAGCCTCCCAGCAGTGCAGGTTCCTCATGCTTCCCATGGCTGGGAGTTGTGCCAGGACCCAGCTCCTCTGGCTGAGGAACTTCTTGTTTAGGGCACCACAGGCCCTTTGCAGGGGCTGCAGAAGCAAAGTTATTGATGCCATGTCAAGGGGAGGCAGCTGGAGTGGGGCTGCTCCTCCCCAAGGTGTTTGGTTGTGTGGAAACACCGTGTTTGTGTGGTGAAATCGTGTGTTTGACACAGCCAGGTGGGGACAGGGACACCAGGTGTCCCAACCTCCTGGTGCCTCCTGACTGGAGACAGAATCACAGAATCACAGAATCACAGAATCACAGAATTAATGAGGTTGGAAAAGACCTTTGAGATCTTCAAGTCCAATCCATGACCCAACACCCCCCTGTCACCCAGACCATGGCACTCTGTGCCATATCCAGGCTTTCCTTAAACACCGCCAGGGACAGTGATTCCACCACCTCCTTGGGCAGCCCCTTCCAATACCCAATCTTTCTGGGAAAAAAATTTCTCCTGATATCCAGCCTGAACTTCCCCTGCTGCAGCTTGTCCTGTCACTCTTCCTGGGAGCAGAGCCCACCCCGCCCCTGGCTGCCCCCTCCTGTCAGGGAGTTGTGCAGAGCCAGAAGGTCCCCTCTGAGTCTCCTCCAGACTGAGGATCCCCAGTTCCAGATGGGAATGGGGGTCTGGGAGGAACAGGAGCACACAGGGTGCTCCGTGATCCATGCACGATAACCTTTCCTGCGAGCTCAGTATTTCTGCCATAAACGTATTCGCTAAAACCCCACTGAGCTCCTGCCACCAAATGCCACCCAATGCCACAGCTTCCCCCAAGATGTCCCCAGCTGGTGTTCCAGCCCCTTGTCCCCGCAGGCAGGGCGCGGGTGGCCCGCAAGCAGAATGAGAGGATGGCCAGCCTGCCGCACATCCCGGGCCCCGAGAACCTGCGCCCCTTCACCCCGGCCTCACTGGCCGCCATCGAGCAGCGCATGGCCGAGGCCGAGGCGCTCCGCGTAAAGCGGCAGCATGTGGAGATGCCTGAGGAAGAGGAGGTCAAGCCCAGCAGTGACCTGGAAGCCGGCAAGAACCTGCCCCTCATCTATGGTGACCCACCCCTGGAGCTGATTGGGACCCCCCTGGAGGACCTGGACCCTTTCTACAAGGACAAGAAGGTGAGGGCCAGAGATTTTCCCCTGGTGGGCTTGGCCTTAGGTGTGAGTCCCAAGCAAAAGACCCAAGCAGGGATCCCCTGTGCTTTCTACTGTACTTACTGAGCCCATGCTGGTGATCCAGCCCCCCCAGGCTGCTGTGGTTTGCTTCTCTTCCAAAGCAGAGAGCATCTCCAAGCCTTTGGAGCTCCAAACACACAGAGAGATGTCCCCTCTGAAGGCTGCCCTTGGTCCGTGGTGTTTGAGGGATGCAGAAGGACTAACTCCCCCTCCTCTTTTCTCCACAGACGTTCATAGTCCTCAACAAGGGCAAGTCTATCTTCCGCTTCTCGGCCACCCCTGCCCTCTACCTGCTGGGGCCCTTCCACCCCATCCGCAGAGGAGCCATCAAAGTCCTCATCCATTCATATCCTTGATCTCTGGGATGCTGCTCCATGGCCAGGTCGAACCCTGGTGTTTAGAGTCCAAACAGCTCCAGGAGAGGGACAAGGGCAGGGGTTCATGATGGAGTGGTGGGGAAACCTCCTGGGCCCCCAGCACAGCCAGGACCTGCTGCCCAGTGCCCAGTCTGAGGAGCAGGTTCTTGATGGGCACCTTGGAGGCACCAAGGGCTCACTCTTGGCTGAAGAAGGGAGGAATCAGTTTGGATGGAGAAGGGAAGAAGCTCAAGTGGTGAAGCTTCCTAGGGAGAGGTTGAAGGGTTTTGATGTCTGGGGAGACTTGGAAAGGAAGGGAAATGTTCATGTGTCAGGGGATCTGGTCCCACTGGGGAGTAGGTGAGCAGGGGAGCTCCAAGGAGGCTTTGAGAGAGGGAAGCAGAGGAGCCAGGACAGAGGGAAAGGCAGGAAAGGAGCCCAAGGGCACAAGGGGCTTTGCACGGTGGGTGGAATGATCCCAGCAGAGCTCTGAAGGAAGTGGGGGTTCATGGCCATGAGGGAGGAGGAAAAGAAGGAGGTTTTGCAGCAGAGGGGTCCAAGCCTAAGAGTCAGAGCTTTTGAGAAAGAGGTTGAAGGTTTTTGAGGTCTGGAGAGACTATGAAAGGAAAGGAAAGCTGTATCCATCGGTGATGGAGAGGAAGGAGCACAGGGGGCAGAAAGGGAGGCAGAGCCAGCACCATAGAGCTGGGAAGGGGAGCAGAAAGGAAGAGAAGGGGCTGGGACCATGTACAGGAGCAGAGAGGAACAGAGGGAAGCGTGAGCACAGGACTGAGGTGGGAGAGCAGCAGGAGGAGCAGGGCAGGGTGAGATACCGAGGTGGCAGCCAGGACAAGAGGAACAAGGACACTTGGCTTCCTGACCGTGGGAAGGGGGATCCCAGCACCATCCAGAGCATTTGTCCTTGACCAGGTTTTAAATTATTCAGCATGTTCATCATGATCACAATTTTAACCAACTGTGTGTTTATGACGCTGAGCAACCCCCCGGCGTGGTCCAAGAATGTGGAGTGAGTCCTGAGAGCTCCCCTGGCCGTGGGGACAGCCCAGCCTGGCAATGTCCCTCAGCAGGGACAAGACCAAGGCTGAGGGGGGGTGGGGATCCAGGCACCCTTTAGAGAAGGAGAGGTATCACTGGGAGGTGCTGGTGGCCCTCAGAAGGGATGTCCACACTCTCCATAGGGTATTGAAGAGTGAGAATATTTCAGAGCTGCCCAAAAATCTGGTGGGGTCCCCATGCCTGGAGAGCCCTGAAGAACAGGTTGGGCTGGGCTGGGTCAGCACTATCAGTCTGGAGAGGCTGAGCTGATCCACTTGGGGCCATGGGGAGAAGGGAAATCCAGCATTTTCTGCTGTGGTTCTGCACGGTCAGGTCTCAGCAGGACTTTACAGAGAGCATGGGGGTGGTGGGACATCAGCAGGGACAGAGGTGTTGCAGAATGGTCACCAGAGGCACTGGTACATTGAGATGTCTCAGCCCACCTTACAAGGTGAGGTGAAAACCTCTCCCCGTGCTGAAGCACCCCGAAAACCCATCAGCACCCAAACTCAGCTCTGGGAGGGGTGGACAAAACCTTGGACCTGGGCAAGTGTCTCCTGAGTGACCAGTCCTGTTTCAGATATGCCTTCACTGGCATCTACACCTTCGAGTCTCTCATCAAGATCCTGTCGAGAGGCTTCTGCATCGACGACTTCACATTCCTGCGTGACCCCTGGAACTGGCTGGACTTCATGGTCATCTCCATGGCGTGAGTCCAGTGGGGTGGGGAGATCAGGAGGCAAATTTGAAGGAATGTTCCAGGCAGAGCCCCTGGAGCTCTTCCCTCTCCTGTCCCACAGCTACATCACCGAGTTTGTGGACCTGGGGAACATCTCCGCTCTCAGGACCTTCCGTGTCCTCCGTGCCTTGAAAACCATCACGGTGATACCAGGTGGGACTTACAGAAGGGGCCTCCCCCCGGTGCTTTCCCCTGAGCTCAGGTATTCCCACCATTCCCAGCAATTCCTGGTTCTTTTGGCAGCTCCAAGAGAAAACAGAGGAACTTAGGTATTCAATAGATTTAGGTTGTTTGGCAGCCCCTGAAGAAGCACATGTGATGTTTTTAAGGCTCCTTGGAGATGAATTAAGGGAATTTGTGCCCCCAGTGGATTTACGGGTTCGATAAACCAAATCTCTCCATTTTTGAAGCTATGGACTCAGTTTTGTGCTCATTGTTGGCTGTTCTGGTGCTGAGGCTGAGATATTTAACAGGTACTGATCAAACATCACCTGAAACATCCAGACTCCTGTGAGGAGTACCTTATCAAATCCCTCTGATTGCTGATTTCCAAATTTGATACTATTTCAACACTATGCTTTCAACACCTGGTGCAAGCACACACAGAAATCTGAAGCGTGAGATTGAACTGAAAATGAAAATTCCTTGTGGTGTCCCTGCAGGCTTCAAATTGTGAGGGCTCACATTTGAATGTTTTTTCCTTCATCAAACAGGCTAAAATTGTATTGAGCAAAATGTAAACTGCTGCTTCTTTCTGGAATGACATCCCCAAGGGCTCTGCAGAAATAGCAGTGGCAAAAATAAGCTGGTTTAGAACATCTGACCTTGGTCAGGCCCTTGGAGAACAGGATTTTATCTAACTAGTTTGGAGAATGAAGAGCTGGCAGGAGGACAGGGCTAAAAATCCTTTCCTTGGAGAATTTCTCCATGTGAGAAAGCTCTGGGCTCATAAAGCTCGAAAGACAAACATTGGGATGTTGCAGCATTGTCCATCCTCACATTCCTGGCTGACAGGAACTCCATCCTCCATGGAAAAATCCCACTGAGGACCTGTGAGTGAGCCTCCTCTGGGGAGGGAACAGTGATGTCAGAGATGAGTTAATCCAGATGTCACCTTGTTGCCTTAAGTTGGGCACACTAGGAATTTTCCAGCTTGAAGGGACCAGGATGAGGGGTCTGGCTGGGCTCCCAACCACCCAGGGACAGCAGTTAGACCATGGAGGCTTTTCTGGAGCTGGGAGAGGTGCAGAGCATCACCCAGCTGGGCCAGGAAAGAGCTTCTCCATGTTCCACTCTAAAGTGCTCCACTCCAGTGGTCTGGTACAAAAAATGCCAGATTGTGGCACTTAGGGGGAAAAAAGAAAATCCAAAGGAGATGATAGCTGCCAGGCTGAGGTGGGCTTTGTTTTGGATGTCCTGAGGCTGGGATGCAGAAGTCACCAGCACCAACCCAAGGGTGCTGTTCTGGGGAGCCCAGCCATGTGGGGACAGGGCTGGGATGTGATGTGAGCACAGAGCTGGGGCCCGAACTCGGTGGTGACACACAGCCAGCACCTTCTGGGGACACCCCAGCCTGCTCCCCACAATTCCCAAACGAGCAATCAGCTCAGCAGCCACTCCACTGCTCCCCCAGGGCTGAAGACCATCGTGGGGGCTCTGATCCAGTCGGTGAAGAAGCTCTCAGATGTGATGATCCTCACGGTTTTCTGCCTGAGCGTCTTCGCCCTCATCGGCCTCCAGCTCTTCATGGGCAACCTCCGGCAGAAGTGTGTGCGGTGGCCTCCCCCCAACAGCACCTTCCTGGAGGATTTGGGGCAGGACAACAACACCTTGGTCAACTCAACCTTCTATGAGTTCATGGATGACTTCACCGGGAACTTCACCGGGAACTTCACCGGGAACTTCAGCAGCAACAGCACCTTTGACTTCGAGGCCTACATCAGCGACGAAGGTAAAGCTCTGCAGCCCCTTCTCCTCTGCCCCTCACCTGCTCTGCTCCTCACTTTCCTGCTCCTCATGGCCACTCCAAGGTTTGCTCACATGGATCCTCCTGCTGAGGCTGGCGGGTGGAACAGGCTCTGCACCCTCACAGAAGGGACAGATGGGATCAAATCCCCCTGGACAAGGAAAATGAGGCCCACCTGGGCAAGCTAAGCTCCTCCAGGAAGGTTTCACAACAAGAAGGTTTGGATGGACCAGTATCCCCATCGCTCACTTGCTGGTCAGAGCCAATGTCCCACTGGGGTAGTTACAGAAGGGAGACCAAAGCCTTGAGGAGCAGGTGGAGCTTTGGGTGGAAAACCAGAGGAAAAAATGCAGGAATGACATTTTTAACCCACTTTTCACTATCTGAATCCTTCCCCAGGTACTACAGTGCCCAATGAACCCTTTACAGAACACCACAAAAGCCAGAGGAGGGGAGGGAGGGAGGGAGGGAGGGAGGGAGAGGTGGGACCAGCACAGGCCCTCAGGAAGGTCTAAGGTGCTCCTTTCCTACCCCTTCTTTGAAAAATTTCCCCAAACTGTGGTGGGTTTTTGGTTTGTTCTTCAGTTTTGAGTTTTTCAACTCCATTAAAATGTAAAAATCTTAGCAAATCTGCCTGGTAGATCTGCAGGGTGGCAGGGTGCCCCTCAGGGATGCTCCACATCTCATTCAGCAGAGCTCAGGCTGGGTCTCAGCTGAGCAGGTTTTGGTAGGGGGCAAGTTGAGCCCATAGGATCTGATGAGCTCCGTGCAAAGAGCAGCTGCTGGGGCCAGACCAAAAACCTGGAATTGCACAAACAGGATATTCCCCCCTGAGCCCACACAGGATCAAGAGAAGCCTCATGGCAAGAAAGCAGAGTGAGCCAGGGAGGATTCAGGAAGCTGCAGAAGTTCTGGGAGGGCTGTGCTGGGTGATGCTCAGGACTGGATCCAGTTGCCCTCTGCCATATCCAGGTGTGGGTGTCTGCAGGTGCTCCTCTGTGTCCCTGGGGCAGGTGTCCTGTGGTGGCACTGCTTGGCAGCTCTGTGGCTCTGGATCTATGCTGGAGCCATAAGGAAGAGCTTTAAGAACCCCCGGTCTGTGAGTGGGGGGATGAGTCCCCACCAGCCATGGGAGCAGCAGGAGAAGGTGTAGCCATGGAGCAGGAGCTCTCCCCAGGTTTTTCTGGGACTCCTGCAGTGCCCCATGCTTGGTGCTTCCTGTGAATGCCCTGATTTTGCAGGAAAATAGGCCAGCCCTGATGCTTTGACCTCATGTTAACCCATTTTCCAGGTGTCCTGGCCCTGGTCAGATCCAGAGCCATTTCCAGGCTTGGGAGGGACCTGGTTGGATTGATGAAAAAATCTCAGGAGCTCCCTGAGACAGAGCCAAGACAAACAACAAAGTCAACAGAGAGTAGATACGTGCCTGACACTGGGAGTCAGCAAATTCCCCTGGGATTCAAGGAATTTCCCTGACAGAAAGTTGCACCCAAGAGTTTAAAAATCAATGTGTGTGCTTATTTATTTATTTGTTTCTATTCCTTGCCTTTTCCCCACCTGCAAAGCCAATTACTACTTCCTGGAGGGAGCCCTGGATGCCCTGCTCTGTGGGAACAGCAGTGATGCTGGGTGAGTGAGATCCCCACCCTCTGGATCCCTGGGAGGGGACAGGGAGCTGGCACAGCTGGGGGACCCCTGATGCTTGGGATGGAGCAGGGTTAGGGCTGGGAATGTGGCTCTGCAGGGGAACAATCCAGGAATCCCAATGGATCAGCTTAGGGACCATCCTGAGAGTATCAGCTGGATCGTCCCAATGGTATAAGCTTGAGAGGGTATTGATCCAGGCACCCCAACTGTACCAGCTTTGGGGCTATCAGCTGGAGCATCCTGGGGGTATCAGCCTGAGGGGCTATCGGTCACAGCATCCCAAATTTATCAGCCTGAGGAGCTATCAGTCAGAGCATCCCAATGGTATCAGCTCGAGGGTTTCAGTCTGGGCATCACAACTGTATCAACTTCATGTGGAATCACTTCAGGCATCCCAAATGTATCAGCTTGAGGGGTGTCAGTCTGAGCATCCTGCCTGTATAATTTTTGGGGGTATCAGATGGGGCAGGTGGTATCAGTCCAGGCATCCCACCTGTCCCATCCTGGAGGGGAGGGTCGCCCCGCTGCTCCCCCTCTCTGTAGGGATGGGTTTGGCTGTGGGGCTCCTCTCATCCCTGCTGCCCCTGGCAGGAAGTGCCCCGAGGGCTACGAGTGCATGAAGGCTGGGAGGAACCCCAACTATGGCTACACCAGCTACGACACCTTCAGCTGGGCCTTCCTGGCCCTCTTCCGCCTCATGACCCAGGACTTCTGGGAGAACCTCTTCCAGCTGGTAGGCACTGCCACCCCCTCCCTCCCTGTGCCATGTTCCTCTCATTTCTGTGCTGCCCTGAGGTGAAAAGTCACTGACTAGAGGCTTGTGGGTCTTTCTGCTGTGGTTTGTGGGTGCAGCCAGGATCAGTGGAGATGGGGATGGTCCCATCTACTACTCCCCTAACATGGGAGAGCAGTGTGTTTCCCAGGGTGCTGTCAGCTCTATCATAGAAATCAGGGATTTATGATTGTCCAGAGCATCTCTGGCTCGAGCTGAGGGACAGGATAAGCAGGATAAGGAGGCATTTTGAGAAACAGAGGCATCCAGCTTGGCTTCAGATACAAAGGGAACTTTCTAAGCTCCTAACACATGATTTTCTAGCATAGAGTGTTAGCATGGCCATGAGTTTTTCCAAACAAGGCATTCAGTCAGAAAAAATGATGAAATCAAATAAATACAAATTGCCTCAAATGCAGTAGGCTCATGTAAGTTAATTATAATTAGTTTTTAAGTCAGACTGAGTAGAATTATTATTCCAAAAGAAGATGTCTGTCATGGACTCCATTAAACTGACACAGAGCTGTGCTAAGGGTATTGATTTCAGCTGGAAAAGCACTGTCAAGCATTGTCAAGCAGGTCACTTGTCCCCTCACTGAGTTGTCCTCTAGGGAGACACCACAAAATCCCAGCTGACCCCAGCTCCAGAGGCTGGCCAGGTAAAAGGGATCCTACACCTAAGGCTACTCCTGTCCTCTGGAAAGGTTTGCCCAGCTGATCAGAGTCAGTAAAGGACCATGTTGGCCTGAAGGTGGGACTGAGAAGGTGGGGGCTGAGCAGAGTGAATCAGTGATGGAATATTGATCCCACCTCCATCACTGCCAGCCCTTGGGAACCTTGGGAACCAAGGCTTCTCTCTGCCTCCCACCAGTACCAGGACCTGCAGGAAGGTCCATTGGGCAATGACCAGTCCTTGGAGAAGACAGGATCAAAATATTTCCCTCCTACCACAACAAGGAGGGTGTCCCAGGGCACCACCTTCTCTTGGGAGTGTCACCACAGGGACATCGTGACGTCCCTGCCACCTCTTCCCACAGACACTGCGGGCAGCAGGGAAAACCTACATGATCTTCTTCGTGGTGGTGATCTTCCTGGGCTCCTTCTACCTCATCAACCTCATCCTGGCCGTGGTGGCCATGGCCTACGCTGAGCAGAACGACGCCACCATGCTGGAGGAGCAGCAGAAGGAGGAGGAATTCCAGCAGCTCATGGAGCAGCTGAAGAAGCAGCAAGAGGAGCAGGAAAGGCTGGTGAGTGGGAAGAATGGAGGCCAAAATGAGGGGTCTTGGGAATAGGGAGAGGAAACGGAGATAGCAACAAGCATGGTGTAAAGTCCAAAGAAAAACTCGGTCCATAGGAAGTAAAGAAAAAGCAGGGTAACTATTTTGGGCATTGCATCTGAATCAAAAAACTGAGATACTATCATGGGTGGGGACAAAAAAGGCTGAAAAGATCAAATTTCCACATCCAAATCCCAGCCCAGTGTGCACTGGGAGGCAGCAGAGTGGAGCAGCACAGCGGTGAGATGCTGTTTGAGAGGAGCAGGACATGGCAGACAAAAAAGGCCTCAGAAGATCCAGTGGATCTCCTGCCTCACATCAGGAAGCCTGGCAGGACCCCAGCTCGGTGTCACCAGGGCACAAAGGAGGCACTCAGGGAAGATGGGGCAGCTGCAGCACAGCTCAGTGTGTCAGCAAAGCCTTGGCTTTGGAGACACAACAAAGGGCTCAAGACACCCTGCACCTCACCTGGGAGATCCTGGTGTCCTTATGGGAGCTAAGGAAACCTGGAATGGTTCAAGTGTCCCTGCTCATTGCAGGAGGGTTGGAAATTAATGGTCTTTCCAGTCCTTTCCAAGCCAAACCACTCCAGGATGCCATAAATACCAGGTGGGAAGGGACCTCCAGGATCATCTGTTCCAGCCCTGCTTGGCCAAACCACAATCCAGACAAGAGATGTCCCATTGTGGTCCCAGGGTGTTACCTTCATCCCTTTGCCATCCTTGGGAATGTTTTTCAGTACAACATTCCTACAAAAACATGGCCAAAAGCATCTGGTGCAGCAGCCCAGCCATTTTCCAGCTCTAACCATAATTTTGTTCCATGTCAGCAAGGAGACATCCCTGAAAATCTCTTTGTCTTGGGCAAGACACCACCTCCCTCACGTGTAGAGAGACTCAAGCCAATGTTTGACACTCTCCAGAGCCTCTCATCTCTCTTCTCTTATCTGTCCAGAGCCACAGAATCCCCTGGAAAGTGGCTTGTTCCTCTCTGGCTGCTGCTGTTTGCAGGAAGGGTCTGAGCCAGCCCTGCCCGAGGGTTGGGGATTCTGGGGCTGGGGTCAGGCTGGTGCTGAGGCCCCTTCCCCGAGCAAATCAACCAGGGAGGTGCCAAAAGGCTTTGTTAAGGGATGTCTTCCTTTAGAGTCACACAGAGAAATTAAAAACACAGAGGGAATTAAGCTGAGAGTAAGGGCAAAGCACCTACAAGAAATGGGGGCCTGGTTCTATTTAATATCCCATAATTAAAGGTGGAAAATGCCCTGGATTTCAGCAATGTGCTGTGAGAATAGAGAATTTTCCATTCCACTGTGGCATCCTCAGTGCTGAGAGAGGGTGTAATAAATTTCAAATTTTAATACCACTGTTGGAAAGAAAAAGAGAGAAAAAAATTACATGCAATGGAAATGTGATAATACAACATTTAGTGCAAGTGCAAAAATCCTGGAGGTCACATTGCAGCAAGACCCTTGAGGATTTTGCTTCTTTGCCATTTTGGATGAGAGCTCATTGCAAAGGGTAAAGTTTCCTGCTTGAAGAACCAAGGTTTACTCACTTTTGTCCTTAGGAATTATTCTCCCTGACCAAATCCAAACAGATCTAACTCAGCTGTGGAGAGCTCAGGGGGCGTAGGAGAAAGGAAAAGGAAAAGGAAAAGGAAAAGGAAAAGGAAAAGGAAAAGGAAAAGGAGAAGGAGAAGGAAAAGGAAAAGGAAAAGGAAAAGGAAAAGGAAAAGGAAAAGGAAAAGGAAAAGGAAATCCCAGGACAGCTTGGGTTGGAAGGGACCTGGAGGCTCATCCCATCCCACCCCTGCCCTGGGACATCTCCCACTACCTCGGGCTGCTCCAAACTTCATGCATCCTCTGGGGATAGGAGGAATTTTCTCAGCCCCTGGAGCCCTCAGCTGCCGTGGGATGTTCCCTTGGCTGTGGCCACAGGGGTGACAGGGACGGGGTTGTGCAGTTGCAGGAGCACACATCCAGCAGCGATTCCCTGCCCAGCAGCGTGGCCGGGAAGGGACACGACTCGGACATCAACAGTGACCAGGACAAGGCTAAGGACTGCAACGGCCAGGTGGTGCCCAAGATCACGCTGCAGAGATCCGACACCGTGATTGATGTAGGTGCCATCCCTGAGGGTGCCCACCCTGACCCACCCCCTGAGGGGACAGGCCTGTGCCCACCTCGCTATGGGTTGGGTCCTACAAGCCTTTTTGGAGTCCCCACCTTGCACCCAGAGGTCTCTCCAGACCATTCTCCGTTTTCTGCCTGCTCTGTCTTTCAGAGCATGGAATAACTCTGCATCCCCCCCCTCTCTCCTCCCAGTTCAATCCCACCCATGAGATGGAGAAGCCAGACCTCAACCATCTCACTGTAGGCAACCAAGATGGGCCAGGGCTGGAGAAGAGGGTGGGAAGTGCCATCAGTGTCATCTCCAATGCTGTGGAAGGTATGTCCTATGGGTGAGGGTCCTGGTCTGTGCTGGAGGGCCTGGGTTGGTGACAGTGGCTGTCCCAAATTCCCAGCCCCACACAAGGGATGACTCCAGCCCTGGGATCTCCATATGGAGTCAGTGATGCTCAAGCCAGACTTTTCATTCCAGCTCACTGGGATGTTGCCTGGAGGCAAAAATCCAGTATCTCACACAAATTAATGGGATTGCAAGTGATTAGAGGAGTCTCCAGCACCAACTGGGAACTGCTGAGCAGCTTCCCAGGAGCTGCTGTGTCAGCTTCACCAAAAAGCACCATGAACTCAGCAGTTCATGTTCCTCTGTCCCCTCAAGAACAGCCAAGAAACCCTCTGGCCAGCCCAGAGCAGTCCCCTCAGATATCCTGGCAATCTCAGGGTGGCAGGGACACCTCAAATCCTGCCCAGGGGCTGGGAGCAGGATTGGATCCACAGTTCCCTGGCTGACCTGCCTTTCCATCCCTCTCCAGTGTGGAGGGCCAGGTCTGCATCACCTCTGTACCTAGGCATGAGAAGGCTCCTCCTTTTAGCCCCCATATTTTTTGGGTGCCACAATACAAAAAAGATCTAAAGCTTTTAGAAAGTGTCCAAAGGAGGGCTAAGACGATGATGAAAGATCTGGAGGAGCCACGTGAGGAGTGGCTGAGGTAATTTGGTTTGTTCAGCTGGAGAAGAGGACCTTGAGGTCAGACCTCAGCTCCTCCCAAGGGGCAGCTGTGATCTCTGCTCCTTGTGACCAAGGACAGGACAAGGGAATGGCTGGAGCTGTGCAGGGGGTTTGGGATGGGGATCAGGGCAAGGTTCTTCCCCCAGAGGGTGCTGGCACTGCCCAGGCTCCCCAGGGAATGGTCCCAGCCCCGAGGCTGCCAGAGCTCCAGGAGTGTTTGGACAGCGCTGCCAGGGATGGACAGGGTAGGATTGTGGGCGTGTCTGTGCAGGGCCAGGAGCTGGATCAATGATCCCTGTGGATGTCAGCTTAGGATATTCCATGATATCAAAATCATAGATTGTCCAGAGCTGGTCCAGGACCTCAGGAGAAGTTCTCCTGAGGGTCAGCACTTGCCCACCCAGGTGAGGACAAGATAAACCCACACTTTTCCTTTCTCATCCTCAGAGCTGGAAGAAGCTCACCAGAAATGCCCACCCTGGTGGTACAAATTCGCCCACACATTCCTGGTCTGGAATTGCTGCCGTCCGTGGGTGATGCTGAAGGAGTTTGTCAAGCTGGTGGTGATGGATCCCTTCGTGGACCTGGGCATCACCATCTGCATCGTGCTCAACACTCTCTTCATGGCCATGGAGCACTACCCCATGACGGAGGAGTTCGAGAACGTGCTGAGCGTGGGGAACCTGGTAGGGAGCTCCATCCCTCCCCTTCTGAGCCCAGCAGCCCCACGCCCCATGCTGGAGGGCAGAACCCCTCTGCTGCTGTGTGAAACATCCCAGCTGCTGAGAAAGCCCTGAAGGGCTCTGTGCACAGCATCCCTGCACAGGGTTGGGCTCTGGGATGGCCCAGACCAGGGGCACTGATGTGGGATTGGGATCCATCATTCCCTGCTCCCCTCTTGCTGCAGCCCCTGCCCAACTTGGTGCATCCTGAGCCACCCCCTGCATCTCAACCCTACTGCTAGCCCTGGGGGACACCACAGTGTCCCTGAAATATTGGGTGGCCAGGGGCAGAGCAGAGGGTGTTCCTGATTGTGGGAACAAACAGGTCCCCACTGAGCCGGAAGCAACAATGCAGCATTAAAATTAATAATAATCAGGGATTTGCCCAGTGGAATCACTGCAAATCTTGGATGCCCTGGTTTTATAGGTGCATTTAGTGCTCTGCTTGGAGCTGGTGACAAATGGCTCTGAGCTGGATGGATCTGCTGGTGGGACAAGCCCGGGAGCCCCCTGGCAGCGGTGGGAAATGCAGTAAGGAATGGGCGAGCTCCCATCTCCTGTGGTGCCACTGCCCTGCTCCAGCACCTGCCGGGCGCTCTGGGAGGGCAGCCCTGCAGGGACAGATGTCCCTGCCCGGCAGGGCGGGACTGGCTCTGGTTTCATTCAGGAAATACAAGGGGATTAATGGGCCGGTGCTCAAGGCACAGCCGGGCTGAGGCAGCTCCAGCCCTTCCTTCGAGCCAGGAGCAGATTCCGGCTGCACCCCGGGGAATGATCTGCTGGGGAAGGGCCAGGTGGGGATGGGAGCAGGCGGAGGGGATCCCACCGAGCCAGGGCTCCCCCACATCCCCTGCCTGTGCCCCAGCTGGGAGCTGCAGCGCTGTTGCTGTAAAGGACAAGGGCAGGGATCAGCTGGCAGGAGCAGGACAGGGGACGTTTGTGGGCTTTGTTTGTGTTTGTCCCATGCAAGGGACATGTGGGGATCAGGCCCTGGATACTGGAGCAGGAACAGGGCAGGGGACATTTGTGGTCTGGCATGCTGGGGACATGTGGGGACAATCCCCTGGGATACTGGAGCACAACAGGGGACATTTGTGGGCTGGCATGCAAGGGACATGTGGGGACAGCACCCGGGATGCAGGAACAGCAGCCTCCATGCTGCCCCTCCCTGCTCAGTGAGGGACAGACCTGTCCCCAGTCAGGGCACTTCTGTCACCTCTGCACCTGCTGTGCCATGAAATTGCAACAGGGATGTCGATTGTCACCTGACTGAGCCCTCCCTGCAGTGACACAATACTGCAGGTGCTGTTGTAGTCCCAGCAAAGGAGCAATGTGTAAAATCCAGCTCAGCTGTCACAGGGCTCAAGGAGGGACAGGGGCATCCCAGCAGCAGCCCAGCTCCCAGTGCTGGGCATCTGTGATTTCCCAGTCATTCCAAAGATGTCTCTTTGCCAAGGAAATTTTATTTTTAATTTCCAGCTGCCAACACTCACCTTTGTGTCCCTCCAGAGGAATCAGTCACCATTATTCCCAGTCTGGCTTCACCAGCCACACTAGGCAGCATCTGGGGATCTTGTTCCCAACTGGAACTGGCCCTAACAGGGTTAAATGCTTTGGGAATACACCAAAAAAGAGGGATGCTTCCCACCCCATAGCACTGCTTTATGAACAAGTGATCAAGGGTGCTGCTTCCTGCAGGTCTTCACAGGGATCTTCACGGCAGAGATGGTGCTGAAGCTCATTGCTCTGGATCCCTATGAGTATTTCCAGCAGGGCTGGAACATCTTCGACAGTTTCATCGTCACTCTGAGCCTGGTAGAGCTGGGCTTGGCCAACGTGCAGGGGCTCTCTGTGCTGCGCTCCTTCCGCCTGGTACGTGCCAGGGACACCTGGGTGGTGACAAGGACAGGGACAGGGTGGGGATGGCCTGCTCAGCCTCCTTCATGGTGGAAGCTCAGCTTGGGACAGATCAGCTTCACCCCTTAAAGATAAGGCTGAGTCAAGTTAAATATTCGGGGAAGCTGTAGTGAGAGCAGTTGGGGGTTGAACCCCTCCTGCTTTGATCCAACAGCCCCAGCAGGGTCAAATGGCAGTGTCACAGCCTTGCTGGCACCTTCTGGCCATGACACCCATAGCCACCTCCCCTCTCTCCTTGCCCCCTGCAGCTGAGAGTTTTCAAGCTGGCCAAGTCCTGGCCCACCCTCAACATGCTCATCAAGATCATCGGTAACTCTGTGGGAGCCCTGGGCAACCTCACGCTGGTTCTGGCCATCATCGTCTTCATCTTCGCTGTGGTGGGGATGCAGCTCTTTGGCAAGAGCTACATCGAGTGCGTGTGCAAGATCTCCGTGGACTGCACCCTGCCCCGCTGGCACATGCACGACTTCTTCCACTCCTTCCTCATCGTCTTCCGCATCCTCTGCGGGGAGTGGATCGAGACCATGTGGGACTGCATGGAGGTGGCCGGCCAGACCATGTGCCTCATCGTCTTCATGATGGTCATGGTCATCGGGAACCTCGTGGTGAGCCTGGGGGCGGAGGGACCCTCACTGGTGGCACTGGGGGAGCTGCAGGGACAGAGGGGGTCATGGAGTGGGGACACCTCAAGCTCAGCTTTTCCATGGGGCTGTGCCCGTGAGCAGGGTCTGCTTGGAGCTGCAGGAAGCACAGGGATTCTCCTCCCTCCCCAGGCCCTTCAGATGGGCTGTGTCAGCTCTGTGTAAAACAGAGGGAGAAATGATTCCTGAGGGACCTCCAGCTGAAAGCAGACCAGGAACTGGAGGGAAACTGAGGCACAGAAAACAAATGGGTTTTAGGCAGAGGCAGGAGCAGCTCTGGGATAAAACAGCTTCAAGGCTTTTCCAGCTTTCTTGCCCCATTTCTAACTCTCCTGATGAGGAATGGAGGCAGAGCTTCATCTATCATCCATCCATCCATCCATCCATCCATCCATCCATCCATCCATCCCACCCTTTGCTCCAAGTACTTATGGGAGCAGCTCCCCCAGCAAGGCTCCTGCAGATCCCCAACCTCCCCAATCCTCACCGTGCTCCAGGTGACATCTGGTGACAGCCAACCTCCTTCCCTGTGTCTTCCATGCTCCCCTCACCCCATCCTGCCCCCACCCTCCCCACTCCCCCTCGCTGCCTGTGCAGCCTGTGCTGCCTGAGCCGCAGGTCTGCGAGTTCCAGGCGAGCGTGAAATCCTTTCTAAACTTGGTAACCCCATCGCTGGCAGCTCTGGAGCTTGTTTTGCAGCCTGCGTGGGCCCTGCTCTCCCTTCTTGAGGAGCAGGGCAGGGGAGGGAAGCGCCGACTCGCTCCTATTACTTGCTGGGGTTGTGTAATCCCTTTGGAATTTGCTTTGAAAAACTATCTGCCCCCGGGAGCTGCTGACCCCTGTCCCCAGGGAGGCTCTGAAAGGAGCCCGGGGAGAAACCCAGAGCAGCCCCCGGCTCGGGTCAGCTTGGAGTGTCCCACTTTGAGGGCAGAAAGTTGGGATTTGGGTGCCTCTTGGCTTCCCTGCCTTATGACAGGGATTTGGGGCTTTGAAGGGAGAGCCCCTGGCTGCAGACCTTGCCCCAGGTCTGTGCTGGGCGGTGCTGGGCAGGCGAGGGGAGCAGCCCCGTGTCCCCCCGGGCTGCCATCAGTCAGCAAAGGTTTGTGATGCCACCTTTCTCTAAGGGACTGTAAGGCTCCGTCAGGCTGAAAATCACCCATAAGGGCACCTGTAAGGAGCAGGAGCTTCTCCAGCCCCATCTGCAGGGAGTGCAGGAGTTTGGACTGGGAACCACAGCTGGGGCTCCCTGGAGAGCCCTCCCAAAGGGGCTCTGAAAAGTCTCCCTCTTCTGGAGCTCATTTTTGGAGTAGGACAGGCCATGCACCTCTCCAGGAGACTGCTATGGAAAAGACACGGGGGCAGCACAATTTCAGCTGGTGGTGTCAGTGACAGCCCTCACAGAGTTGCCAGTGTCCCTGTCCCAGAGCTGCCGGTGTCCCCATCTCAGAGGTGGTGGTGTCCCCATCCCAGAGTTGCTGGTGTCCCCATCCCAGAGCTGCTGGTGTCCCCATCTCAGAGCTGCTGGTGTCCCCCTCCCAGAGGTGTGGGTGTCCCCATCCCAGAGCTGCCAGCGTCCCCATCTCAGAGCTGCTGGTGTCCCCCTCCCAGAGGTGTGGGTGTCCCCATCCCAGAGCTGCCAGCGTCCCCATCTCAGAGCTGCTGGTGTCCCCCTCCCAGAGGTGTGGGTGTCCCCATCCCAGAGCTGCCAGCGTCCCCATCTCAGAGCTGCTGGTGTCCCCCTCCCAGAGGTGCTGGTGTCCCCATCCCAGAGGTGCATCCCACCCCTCGGGGCAGCTTTGCAGCTCCTGCACAAACTCCATTTACAGCTCAGCAGAGAAACACAGAGCACAAACACGGCCAGAGCCCTCTGTGTCCTCCTCCTCCTCTCTGCCAGGCTCTCCTGGCCGCGCCTCAGGTATTTGCGAGTCCTGGCGCCCGTCCCAGAGGCTCCCAAGTATCCCCGTGCAGGGAGGTGTGTGTTTCTGCGCTTCCCCTGCGCAGGAAGAAGGTGACCCGTCCTTTGCTCTTAATGACACTTTGAGCATTTCCTTTAGGGTTATTCAGGGAAAAGGGAGGAAGTCAGTCGGGTGACAAGGTAACGGAGTCCTGTCCAACAAAGCCAGAGCCATTAACTGTAATTGGTACTTAACGGGGGCATTCAACTGCTGGGCCCGCGGGATTTATTTAAAGATGTGGTTTAAGGCACATGGCATGAGCCATGTGAAAACAGCAGTGTCCTTGGTTAGCAGCTAATTCCCGTCTCAGATGCGCTGCTGGCACCGCACGACACGGCACAAACACCGACAGCTGTGCTGGGTCTGTCCCTGCTCCGCTCCTCGGGGCTGCCTGTCCCACTCCTCCGCTCCCGAGCTGCTCCAGGTTTCTGGCAGGCAACAACCCCAGCTGTGCCAGGAGAGGCTGTGGTGGGGTCCAGTCACGTTTTGGGATGGTGATGTAGAAGGGGAAGCACACGAGCCCATGCTTGGAGTTATACAGAGAATTTACTGCTGAAGTGAACCATCGCTTTGATGGAGCAGAGCAGTGTCTGGGACACAGGGATGGGGTCACGGCTGGGGTTCAGGCTCCTCCATGGCTCCAGGGTGTGGGACACTGTCAGGAGCTTGCTGGGCAGCTGAGCTACCAAAGCCAGGCGAGAGGAGAGGAAGAGCAGCAGCTGAGAGGACAAGCAGGAGGATTCATTCTGGGGAGAGAATGCACATAATCACAGAATAATGGAATCCCAGGCTGGTTCGGGTTGGAAGGGACATTGAAAACCACTTAGCCCCACCCCTGCCATGGGCAGGGACACCTCCCACTATCCCAGGATGCTCCAAGGCCTGTCCCAGCCTGGCCTGAGACACTTCCAGGGATCCGTGGGCAGCCACAAGAGCTGAGTTGCATCCCTGAGGGTGGTGGGGAGAAGCACTAGAGGCTTGGGGAGTCCTCCATGGGATTCCTGGAGCTCCAAGAGACCAAAGGGAGGGATCCACAGCAGAGCTTGAGAGGAGCTGAAACCACGACTGGCATCCCTTGCAGAGGGATCTGCAGGACAGTGGGAGCCCAGCGTGAGGTTGAAGGCATCAGAGCCCAGGGCGTTTCAGAAGGAGCATGTCCATGTCCTCGAGGCACTGGGATTGACACCTCTGCAGTCCCCAGAGCTGGTGAGGGTGGGGCAGAGCCCATGAGACGCTCCTGAAGGGGTTCCTCCACAGCCACGAGTGATCCCTGCAGCTTCGCAGGGAAATCATGAGGCTCAGGACCTGCTGGGCCTCAGGGCTGGCGTTTGTTTTGTCTCCCAGGTGCTAAACCTGTTCCTGGCTCTGCTGCTGAGCTCCTTCAGCGCTGACAGCCTGGCGGCGTCGGACGACGACGGGGAGATGAACAACCTGCAGATCGCCATCGGCCGCATCAGCCGCGGCATCGCCTTTGCCAAGGCCACGCTGCTGGCGCTGCTCCGCCGCCTCTGCAAGGGCAAGAAGGTGGCACCAGAGGAGGAGCAGGACCCCAGTAAAAGGGACAACTCTGTGCTCAACCACATGGACACGGCCCTGGAGCCCAAGCCAGGGTACCTGGATGGCATCACGGGCAAGGAGCACATTTACATGGATGAGCTGGACCACATGAATTTCATCAACAACCCCAACCTGACGGTGCAGGTCCCCATTGCCTCCGAGGAGTCCGACCTCTACGAGGAGACCAGCACCCAGTCTGAAACAGAGGACACCACCAAGGTCAGGAAGGTGGATGGAAGGGAAGGGTTTCACCCCAAAACTGGGACTTGCCCATTCTTGCTGTGCTGCCCAAAGAATGATGTTGGTTTGGGTCACTTTTCACTTTCTCACAGGGCATGGCATGGGCTAAACTTGTTGTTTTCCAAGCTGGCATTTCCCAGTGTAAGCTGGAGTAGGAGGGGAGGGTCCAAGCAGGGCTTTGGCTGATTTGGGTCAGACTATGGGGTTATTGCTGGTGCCAGAGGGCCCCACTGCACCACAGGGGTGCTGCAAGTGTCAGAGTGCTCAGTTTGGGGTTAAAGATGTTCCAGAGGAATCTGATGCCAGGAAATCTGCTGATGGCACTATCATTGGATCCACTGCTAATGCCTCGGGAAGCATCGTCCCAGGGAGGCTGAACCAGATGGAGCAGCTTAGCAGGGGTGAACATGAAGCGAGGGATGTGGGATCCAAAGCTGAGACAGCTGAGTCCAGTCTCCAGGGGACTGCTGGGGTCCTCTGGGAAGGTGGCAGGGGGACAAGAAACTTGGGAAGACCCAAGTGAACACAAAAGGGTGATGGTGTGGTGTGAAATTACTGTTCACTCCAAGGTCCTGAGGACACAGGGGGCAGCTGGAGGTGCTAAGGGGGACAGGAGCAGGTGCATCAGCCTGGGAACGGGGTTTGTTTGAACAATAGGACAGCCCTGAGCAGGGATTTGTCATGACTGGATGATAAAAGTTTGCCCAGGAGCTGAGGGAACTCTGGAAAGCTCCATCCCAACCAACCCTGCTGGGTCCAGGAGGCACCTGGTGCTGCTGAACACCTGGATGGGACTGCACAGGGAGTCCCAGGAAAGGCTGGAAAATGAAGCAGGGCTCTCAAAAGTGCAGAGCCTCTCACCTCCCTCCTATCTGCAGGCTCCTCACAGCTCAGCACGGCGACAGGAACCCAGCTTGGCACAATGTGGGGCAAGGAGAAGGGACAATCCTGATTATTATTAGGGACAATATTATTAGGGACAATAGGGAGGTTTCAGCATTTAGAGTGCAAGAGAGGAACAGGAGGAAAGGTGGGGCTGGCCATCATCACTGCCAAGCCCTCCAGAGGGGACAAACTTGTTTGGAGCATCTTGGTCAAGGGAATGGGCCAGGGAGGGGTTGCTGCTCTCAGTCCCCCCAGTGTTGCCACCAGGAGGGCTGAGAGTTGGCATTTCCCACCAGATTTTTCGTACCACAACCCCAGTCCCACAGCAGCAGTGCCCAGCACACCAGGTGCACTGCAGAGGTGATGCCAATGCCAGCCTGGCCACGATGGCAAAGGA
Source organism: Toxostoma redivivum (assembly GCA_013397375.1). Classification (NCBI taxonomy): domain Eukaryota; kingdom Metazoa; phylum Chordata; class Aves; order Passeriformes; family Mimidae; genus Toxostoma; species Toxostoma redivivum. The sequence continues at coordinate 38,950 of VXBI01011469.1, read as the reverse complement.
CACGAGGGGAAAGGACAGCTCCCTGTCACCACAAAGGGCTTCCCAGCAGGTGGGAAAGCCCTGGTGAGCAGTGAAACCCTTTAGGTACTGGAAGGGGCTCTGAGCTCTTCCAGACCCTTCACTCCTCCAGCCTGCATTTACAAGGTGAAATGACAATTAGCAATCAGCGCTAATTGGCGGGAGCTCTGCGCTGTTCCCTGTGGGGTTGTTGCCATCCGGGTGTGCTCGCACTCCGGGATCAGCTCCAGATGGAGCCAGAGCCCCGCGCACCGCCGGCTCCGGGACACTCCCACCGTGAGCATCCCGGGGCTCCTCACGGGCTGCCCAGGCAGCGCCAATAAATCCTCTCCACTTCCAGAGCAGCTGCTTTCCAAGGAAAAGCTCTTTTTCGGGGAAATGACAGCGACAGGGTCATCGCAGCTGCGATTTTGTGTCTTGTGGTTGATTTCTCTTTGCAGCTCAAAGCAGGGAGGAGGTGCCAGCCTGGTCTGTTGCTCTGCAGAACCAGTGCAGGGCTCTTCCAGGGGCTTTTTCTGTGGGGATCCCATCCTGCTGGGCACGGGATTGTGTCCTGAGATGTGGTGCAGCACGGGGGTGTTGTCAATGGAGCTGAGGGAGCTGGGAAGGGGCTCAGCTGGAGAAAAGGAGGCTCAGGGGGAACTTCTGGCTCTGCACAACTCCCTGACAGGAGGGGCAGTGAGGGGGGGTCGGGCTCTGGGAACAGGGACAGGAGGAGAGGAAACGGCCTCAGGCTGGGCACGGGAGGTTTAGATTGGATATCAGGGAAAATTTCTTCACTAAAAGGGCTGCCCAGCCCTGGCACAGCTGCCCAGGGCAGGGGTGGAGTCCCCATCCCTGGATGGGTTCAAAGCCACGTGGATGTGGCACCTGGGGACAGGGGTCAGTGGTGGCCTTGGCACTGCTGGACTCGATGGTCTCGGAAGGCTTTTCCAACCCAGTTCTGTGATCCTCAGTGCTGTGGATCATGGGGTCATGGGGTGAGTCAGGGTGTGCAGCAGCAAGGATGGGAAAGCCCTAGCCTGGGGAGATGCTGTGCTGGGTGTGTGATGGAAATTGCCCTCCAAACCTGGTAGTTCCAGGAGCCCCCAGGAATGGATTTTATCCCTATCCCCACCCAGGAGAACCTGCCCTGAGCTCCCCCCACAGCACCCTTGAGTTCCATGAGCCATCCAAGGGTCTCTTGGACCTTACCCCACACCTCCAGGGCAGTTGTACTGGTTTATCCCCACCTTGACCCTTTCTAAGGCTGTTCTGGAGGCTCAGATGGCTCCTGTGTGTCCTTCCCTGGGGTCACAGCTTGCCTGGCTCTGTGCTGAGATTCCCTAATCCCCCTGGCCCTCCTGTCCCTCCCCCTGGCCTTGACTGAGGGTGGTCCCAGGGATCTCAAGAGCCACCAGCTGAGAGCTGGTGCCACCCCTGCTGTTGTGTCCTCTCCTGCACATCCCCATCTTCTCACAGAGATGTTGCTGTGGGCAGTGACTATGCCTCAGTTTACCCCAGGGGCTTTTCCCCGGTTTTTGGAGGATGGAGCAGCTCCTTTATGGATTACCAAAAGCAGGAGCAGCCTGAGGAGAGGATTATCTCCTTTCCATGTAAACCTGCATCTTCCTGTGCTGGAAATACCCATCCTGGATCATCTGGTTCCTGCTGCTCCCAGGTAGGATAGGCAGGGCTGAGGATGTGATTGTTCCTGAAGTGTTGCTTGAGGGTTTCTCAGAAAGCAAAAAAAAAAAAAAAAAAAAAAA
>VXBI01011469.1:0-37155 GCA_013397375.1 Toxostoma redivivum | reverse complement strand
AAAACCCCACAAACAAAAAAGAAACAAACAGAAACAAAAAAGCAGAGGAAAAAGAGTCCCAGGGGCTTGCCAAGGTTTTCTCTTGTTATCAGCCCCTCTGGCCTTGCTGAGTGGTGTCTGGGAAGGCAGCCAAGCTGAGCTGTGGAGCAGGATGGAGCTGGAAAGAGGTATTTGGGATGCAGGTTTTGAACTTGGGTGAACCTTGGGCTGAGGGCCCTTCAGCACGAGCCAAGCCAGAGGGAGGAGAGAGGAGAGGCTGCTTGGGTGTCTGCAGCAAAGGGGGGTTGGCAGAGCAATTCTTGAATGGGGACACACAGACAAGGAGGAGGAGGAGGCGGAAAGAAAATCAGCCTGAGGTGGTGGCACAGGTGGGTGGGAGATGGAGCTGCTGTGCTGGGAGGAAGACTGGGATCAGGAGACCTCTTGTTCCCCTGAACCTGCATGAAAAGCAAAGCTCAGGTACCAACAGTCTTCCAAGGTTTGCAGCCCTGGATGATTGAGCAGCTTCTGGGCTGTGTGTCATAGAAGGGGGACTCAGAGCATCCTCCAAACAAGGGGGTCCCACCACCCATCTGGTCCTGCCTGGGCTCTCTGGGGCAGGAGGAGTATGGCTGGAGGCAGCCAAAGCCCAGGTGCCTGGTGTGAATTGCTGTCTCCCTGCAGAACCCCCTGTCCAGTGACAACGCCTCGTCCGTGTGCAGCACCGTGGATTACAAACCCCCCGCACCCGAGGAGGAGGAGGTGGCAGAAGAGGCTGAGGAGAGCAACGAGCCCGAGGAGTGTTTCACTGAAGGTGAGGGACAGAGCAGGGCTGGAGACCCTGTGGAGAGGGGAAAATGGGGGTGGAGAGGCCACTGCCAACCAATTCTTGCAGCACAGGGACCCCCAGGCTCCCCGAGCTCAGCCCCAACTCCAAACCCTCCTGTAGCACCACAGAGATGATCCCCATGGAGCTCCCCTCGTGCACCTCAGCCCAGCAGGATCCTGGTCCAACTTCCACTAGGGAGGGTTTAAATGCCAATAAAACTGGGAACAGTGGGAACACCCTGGCCAGGAGTGACCCCAGCCCTGTGTCCCCAGGCTGTGTTAAAAGGTTCCCCTGCCTCTACGTGGACATCAACAGTGAGAAGGGGAAGATTTGGTGGAACCTCAGGAAAACCTGCTTCCGCATCGTGGAGCATGACTGGTTCGAGACCTTCATCGTCTTCATGATCCTCCTCAGCAGTGGGGCGCTGGTAGGTCCCACCTTCCCCCTGCCTCAGGGGCTCTGCAGCAGCTTCCCAGCCTGGGGGAGCCCAAGGAGATGACACAGCCCAGGCTCTGGGCATCTCCTGTGCCAAATAATCCACCTTTGGGCAGATGTTTGATTTCAAACCCCATTTGGCTCAGGTCTAACATCCTGGTACCCCCTGGTCGACCCCCACAGCATCCCTGGACCATCATCCACAGGCTGTGGTCCATGGATTTGAGGGGATGCCACTGCCTACAGCCCCCACTCCTGCTCTTAATGCCCTCTATGAACCATCTCAACCATTTATTGAGCTTTGTGTAGTTCCTCATTTCACCACCACCATCACTGGTTGTGCTTGACAGTTCATGGTTTTTATTTTGCTGTTCAACACCTCCATCAGTGCCTGGTGCCCCCTCTCAGAACCTGTGTGTTCTGTTAAATCAGCCTAATTAATTGTGTCGGCCTGGTGCCGTTCTCTGAGTGTTTGGGCTGGATTTAAATCAGGAAATACCAACTTCTCTGCAGGTTTGGAAGTAAAGAGAGAGGGAAAGAGAACAGAGGGACTGAGAGGGTTTTCAGACACACTTTACGTGTCTGCAGCTTGCTCTGAGGTGGTTTGGGGATGTCTGAGGTTGTAGCTGGTGCAGGAATTGAAAGCTGTGCTACACTAGCTGTGCAACACCTTGTCACCATGGGTGTAGTACTCACCCAAACTCCTCAGGGCATTTTCAAGACTCCCAAAGCATCCCAAGATGTGGGTTGGTGTCCTGGGGTTTGAGCTGAGACTCCTGGGAATTGGATGCAGCTGGACTTTAGCTTCAGTGCAGCTCTGCTTTGGGTCCAACCCCGCAAAGCCAAGGGACTTGCAAACAGGAGCTGGACCCCACAGTGAGCAGGTCCCCATGGACCAGCCATCCTTGGGCTCCCAGCATCCTGAGCCCTGGGAAAGCAGGGGGCATGGCTGTGCTGTGGGATGTCATGGGTCCCGTGGAAGATGACTGTCCCGTAGCTCTGTGGGGTGTCCCGTGGAAGATGACTGTCATGTAGCTCCGTGTCCCTTGCAGGCTTTCGAGGACATCTACATCGAGCAGCGCAAGGTGATCCGCACCATCCTGGAATATGCAGACAAGGTCTTCTCCTACATCTTTGTCATCGAGATGCTGCTCAAGTGGGTGGCCTATGGCTTCAAGGTGTACTTCACCAATGCCTGGTGCTGGCTGGATTTCCTCATCGTGGATGTACGTGATGAGCAGGGCCAAGCCAAGGGGCTTGGAGGTGTCAGGGGCTGTTGTAAATGAACAGATTGTATTTTAGAGGATAAAGGGGTGTCTGTGGAATGAAGGCTTATACAATTTCTTAAAATAATGGTCCCCCACAGGAAGGAACACTTCATTCCTGGTTGCAGGAACCTTTCAAACCCTTCTGTTTTACACCCAAGACAAGAACAGCCCCTGTAGTTCCTCCAGGCCTAGTAGAACTGTGAAGGGACACAGGGTCTCCCAAATGGTCTCTGTCACAGGGTGACAGAGCAATCTGTCCTTTCTGTGCCCAACATCAATTCCACCCTCAGACTCAAGAGGTGTCATCCTGCCCCATCCCTGGAAGTGTCCAAGGCTAGGCTGGACAGAGCAGCCTGGGATAGTGGGAGGTGTCCCTGCCATGGCAGGAGGTGGGACTGGATGGTCTTTAAGGTCCCTTCCAACCCAAACCATTCTGTGATTCTGTGACCCTTGAGGTATCTGGTCACCTGGGACACCAAGGACTCAATGTCTGTGTCCCAGAGCTACAGGGCTGTGACCACCAGCCTGAGGGACTGGGGAGAGAGCGAAGGGCAGGAGCTGCAATTGTGTTTCCACCTGAAGTGCTGCTGATCACTTGGGCTGCTCCTTCCAGGTGTCCCTGGTCAGCCTGACAGCAAACTGGCTGGGGTACTCCGAGCTGGGAGCCATCAAATCCCTGCGGACACTGAGGGCTCTGCGACCTCTGCGTGCTCTGTCCCGGTTTGAGGGCATGAGGGTAAGTATGTCCCCATGTGCTGCTGGCCCTGACAGGGACACGACAGCCTTCAGCAGTCCCCTGCATCACAGACATCCCAGTTGGTTTTCAGGGGCCTCCAGATTGGTGGGATCAATGCTAAGGTACCTTTGGTCCAGTCTGAACTCACTCAGTGCTGCTGGGGAGGGCAAGGTTGGGGCATAGGGACATGAAGGTCCCATCCAGGCCCCCCAAGATCTTTTCTCTCCTTGCAGGTGGTGGTGAATGCCCTGGTGGGCGCCATCCCCTCCATCATGAACGTCCTGCTGGTCTGCCTCATCTTCTGGCTGATATTCAGCATCATGGGGGTGAACCTGTTTGCAGGGAAGTACTACAGGTGTGTCAACACCACCACGGGCGACCTCTTTGACATCAGTGAGGTCAACAACAAGAGCGACTGCCTGGCCCTGCTCCACACCAATGAGGTCAGATGGGTCAACGTCAAGGTCAACTTCGACAACGTGGGCTTGGGATACCTGTCCCTGCTGCAGGTGGTACGTCACCACATGGGGTGTGGAGCAGGGCGGTGGGATGAGCATCAGGGCTGATGTGGGATGGGGTTTCTTAGCTGCTTCTTAGCTCCAAAGCTGGTTTTTAATACCAAAAAAACCCTTAGGAAGGTGTTTCCTCCCAGCCAAGGAGGACAAGGGACAGGGTAGAAGATGGGGGGGGGAAGGTGTCACCAGGGAGCTGCTACAGATGGGCGCAGACAGCACCAAGGCTGGCACTGCAAAGCCCCTGCACAGCACGGGGTGCAGGAGTCAGGAGGGGAGGCTCTGTTTTACCCCTGCACCCCTTGGAAAGTTCAGGCTGCTCCAGCAATAGGCTGTGGGACTTTGCGTGGGGCAGGTGACGACTGGAAAAAGGGCACACGTGTCCCCTGCGGGCAGTGGGTGAACGCAGCCGGCTTCCACTGAACTCCCCACAGCTGCGCCAGGCAGAAAAGGGGAACTGCTCACCACAGCTTTAATAAAAATATAGGTGTGGGTTCCATTATGGGGCAGGCTGGGGCTACTCCCATCAGATCCAGGGGAACTGGTGGCTGCAGCATCGGAAAACAACCCCAGCTGATGACCTTGCTTCTAAATTCAGCTTCCTCTTCAGGCTTGTTGTTCCATCAGATTCAGGAAACAAGATGTGCAGACCTTTTGTTTAACAAATCAGCAGCAAAAGGCTGTAAGAGATGCAGTGGAGACCCTGTAAAAGATTTGGTGTAGTCTCCCACCCTGCTGAGATGGGAATTCAGCAGAACCAGAGGCAGGATATGGAAGTCAGGGCTATGGAGGTAGCACAGTTTGGAACTGGAAAAGAGGCAGCTGGCCCTGGCACAGTTCTGCCTTTGGGAAAATGACTTCGAAGGCAAGAGGAGAAGGGAGAAAGGAGTCAATTGCGTCTTTCCCTGCCTTGTTTGCAGTGGTGTTTTGGGAAGTCAGTGGTAGCCTCAGCCCCAGAATGGTCCATGCATATTCACATGGGAATTTCCATATATCTGGGACATTTTTCTTGTGGATTCAACCCCCATTCATCTCCTGCCATTCCCACAGAGAAGCCGGAGCACTCAGAGCTAAACTCCAGACATGCACTCATCACCTTCCCTTTCTTCCCAGCCCCAAACAACTCCCAGAAAATGCATTCTTCTCCACTGCCACAGAATCACAGAATCCTTTATGTTGGGAAAGACTCCAAGTTTGACCATTCCTGTTCCCACAGGCGACCTTCAAAGGCTGGATGGACATAATGTACGCGGCCGTGGACTCACGCGAGGTGAGGGGACACACAGGGACCCACTGCTGATTCCAGGGTGGATTCCCCTTGCAGACTGGGAACAGGATTGCAGAACTGAGGCTGGCATGGATCCTTGGCTACAGCATCACCTCTGGCTCTGCCTTTTGGTGCTGGGGGTGCCTGCATCCCACCCGTGACTTCAGCCAGGACATGGGCTACAGGGTGGACAAACCCCCAGAATGGATCAGATCGTGGAACCCCAGCACGGTTTGTGTTGGAAGTGACCCTAAAAACCATCCAGTGCCTCCCCTGCCATGGGCAGGGACACCTTCCACTATCCCAGGGTACTCTAAGCTCTGTCCAACCTAGCACTGGACACCTGGGCAGCCACAACATGCCCCTGCTGAGGTGCACAGCCTCAAAAAGGGCAGCCATGTGTCCCTGTGCCACCCACGTCATTGTCACCTGCAGTCTGGCCCCACACTGGGCTACCACTTGCCCCGCAGCTGGGGCTGAATCTGCTCCACTCAGCTTCAGTTCCAGGGGCCAAAATCCCTGTTCTGCCCCACTGCTCCAACCTGGGGGGCTCATCCTTCTGCCTGCTGTGACATGATGCCCTCCATGAGCCCTCTAGCTGGGAAAGCTCATCCCATCCTGGAGAAAGTGCCTGGCTTGCCTTGAGCAATCAATGGCTTATGAGAACAGAGCAGACAGCGTTTAACCATTGGATTCAATTGGATTCAACGAGTGTTTGAAGACTGTTGTGCCAAGGCCATTCCTACTGTGATCCATTCCCAAAAGTTTCCCCACAGCAGAAGGCATTTCCTACTGTTCTCCAGTCACACTGGGGGTCACCCCACAGAGGCCTGAAAGGGTGGTTTTCATTGCCTTTTTTTAGCACCCTTCCATCATCCTCTGAAAATCCCTCAGGCCTTTGCCCCACCTGGGGCAAAGCTGGTTTAGGAGAAAATCCTCCCTGTTCAGCCAAGAGCTTTCCTCAAAATGGAGGAAGCCAGTGGGGGCACCTCGGGGTGTCTCTGGTCAAACACAGAGCAGGATTGAAGGATGCCCCTTAGGATGAGGAGCATTGTCCAGAGTTGTCGAGCTGTGTCACCCAGCTGTGCTGATGTGACAAATTAATCCACTTTTTCTTTCCCTTCTCAGATATATTTTAGCCCTTGGAATGCTGATTATTGTGAAGAAACTAACTTGCTCATTAATATCACTGCAAGGGACATCCTTTCCCATTCCCCAGCCCACGCTGTGAGATTACGTTCAGCATGTCCTTGTCCCTCAGTCAATGTCACATGGATGTCCCTTCCCATGGTTGCTCCCATTGGGAACACACAGCCAAAAGTTTTGGAGCAGCCACCTCTGGCTCTGTCCAAACACCCCAAGCCCTTGGCTGGGGGCTTGGGGACATCTTTTTGGGACAGAGTCAGTCTCACATTTCCCGTCTCTCCTGGCCAGATTGAAGAGCAGCCACAGTATGAGATCAACCTCTATATGTACATCTACTTTGTCATCTTCATCATCTTTGGTGCCTTCTTCACTCTGAACCTCTTTATCGGTGTCATCATCGACAACTTCAACCAGCAGAAGAAAAAGATGAGTATTTCCTGACTCCTAAGGTGCTGCCCTAGGCTGGAGGGGGCAAGCACAGTGGGGTCATGGGACCAGGGCCACCATGCCCAGGACTAGTATGGATCCCAGGATTCCTGTCCATTAGTGGCTTCCTGCACTGGACAAATGGCACATGGAGCTTTGTGTCCTGGTCATAGCAGTTACAGAGGACTCAATTTATGGGTGCAGAGGGAGGAAGCAAAGGGAGGCTGTGTCTTCTCTTGCCTGGGCCATCAGTTTTATTTTCTTTGCCCACCCTGGGATCATTTTCCCATGCACAAGGTTGAGCAGGGCCAAGCACACTGGTGGTGCTGAGCGAGGTCTGCGTAACACAGAGAGGACAGCAGGATCTCTGAGGGGCTGGATACTTGGTGGGAAGGGACATGGTCAGACATACTTGGTGGGAAGAGAATTCCTGAGACTAACAGCAGTGATTCCCTTTATACTTTGGAGGCAAAGATATCTTCATGACAGAAGAGCAGAAGAAATACTACAATGCCATGAAGAAGCTGGGCTCCAAGAAACCCCAGAAGCCCATCCCCAGGCCAGCGGTATGTTGGGCTCATCCTCCTGGAGTGGAGCATGCAGGGAACACTTCAGCTGTCCCAAAGGGAGCAAGCAGGGTTCAGGGAGGACCATTTGCCCCACTGTTACTCTTCAGACAGGACCTGGCCAAGAGCTGGGGCTTCACAAGAGGGTGACATCAGGCCACCTCCTTAGGGTCTGCCCTTTAGCCCTTGGTGTGCTGGTAAGGGTAACAATGGAGTTTCTTTTACAGAAATTTGGGTTTTTTCCTAGTTCAGCTCCTCTCTGGATGCGAGTTGGGCTCAGTGAGAGCTCAGCTTTCAACCCCCCAGCAGGGTCCAGCCAAAACAGGGCTTTGTAGCCCTGCCCAAGGGAGGTCCTTCCCATGGTGCCCTATTAGCTGTGGGTGTAATTAGCAAGTGTCTGTGCCCTGTGCCACTCCTCCTGGCCGTGGTGTTCCCAGGTGTGCTTCATCCTGAGAGGTGCTGGGAATCCTCCCCCCATAACTTTTGGGGCTGTGAGAACCATGCTGGCCACAACCCTGGGGTTTCCCACACTAATTATGGTTCCTTCTTCTCTTTCTGTTGTGTTTTTGTTTTGTTGTGTCTGTCCTGTGTTCCCACCTCTTCTCTGGTGCTCCATTGTCGCCCTTGTGTCTCTAATTGCAGAACAAATTCCAAGGGAAGGTGTTTGACTTTGTTACCAAGCAAGTGTTTGACATCACCATCATGATCCTGATTTGCCTGAACATGGTGACCATGATGGTGGAAACAGATGACCAGAGCGAGCTGAAAACCTCCGTCCTCTACAAGATAAACCTGGTCTTCATCGTCATCTTCACCGGGGAGTGCGTGCTCAAGATGTTCGCCCTGCGTCACTACTTCTTCACTGTGGGCTGGAACATCTTTGACTTTGTGGTGGTCATCCTCTCCATCCTAGGTGAGTCCTGCTGCTCCCACCAGTCCCTCAGGGATCCCATTGAACAGTGAAGAGTGGAAGTGGTCTCACCAATCCACACCACCGAGCTGTCACTGGACCCCACATGCAGCCATCCTTTGAGCAGGGCCAAGCCAGCAGGACCCTGAGACATGACACATGGGAGGCCACTCCAGGCCAGCAGGCTGGGTGAGGGGCTGGGGATATCTCTGCTCCTCTTTGGTGTTATTTTCCTTGGTGTTCTCTTTCTCTGAAACAGAGCAGCCAGAGCTTAACCCTTGGGTCTGTGCTATATTTTTTTAGTATTTTCCCCGTTGCTGGAGGAGCCATTGGTGGCCTGATGGGGTGGCCTCACCTCACTGTGTCTGCCCAGATGGACTGGAGCAGATCCCCTTCACCTCCCATTGGTGGCACAGCAAACTCATCTGTCCTTCACCCCTCCACAGGTATCGTCCTCTCGGACATCATTGAGAAGTATTTTGTGTCCCCCACCCTGTTCAGGGTGATCCGGCTGGCGAGGATTGGCCGCGTGCTCCGGCTGATCCGAGGAGCCAAAGGCATCCGGACACTCCTCTTTGCCCTGATGATGTCCCTGCCTGCCCTGTTCAACATTGGCCTCCTGCTCTTCCTCGTCATGTTCATCTACTCCATCTTCGGGATGTCCAATTTTGCCTATGTCAAGAAGGAGTCGGGGATCGATGACATTTTCAACTTCGAAACTTTTGGGAACAGTATCATCTGCCTCTTCCAGATCACCACATCAGCGGGCTGGGATGGGCTCCTCAACCCCATCCTCAACAGCGGCCCCCCAGACTGTGACCCCGAGCTGGAGAACCCCGGGAGTTCGGTGAAAGGAGATTGTGGGAACCCCGCCATCGGCATCTTCTTCTTCTGCAGCTACATCATCATCTCCTTCCTCATCGTGGTCAACATGTACATCGCCATCATCCTGGAGAACTTCAGCGTGGCCACAGAGGAGAGCAGTGAGCCCCTCTGTGAAGATGATTTTGAAATGTTTTATGAAACTTGGGAGAAGTTTGACCCAGATGCCACCCAGTTCATTGCCTACAGCACCTTGTCTGACTTTGTGGACACCTTGCAGGAGCCACTCAGAGTTCCCAAGCCCAACAAGATCAAACTCGTCACCATGGATCTACCAATGGTTGCTGGGGACAAAATCCACTGCCTAGACATCCTCTTTGCCCTGACTAAAGAAGTGCTGGGAGACTCGGGAGAGATGGATGCCCTGAAGGCCACCATGGAGGAGAAGTTCATGGCTGCCAACCCCTCAAAAGTTTCCTATGAACCCATCACCACCACCCTGAAGAGGAAACACGAGGAGGTTTGTGCCACCAAGATCCAGAGGGCTTTCCGGAGGTACCTGCTGAGGCGCTCGGTGAAGCAGGCATCCTACATGTACAGGCACAGCCAGGACACCCTGGGCGAGGACGCGCCTGAGAAGGAAGGGCTGATCGCCACCAAAATGCAGGAGATCTATGGGAACACTGGGACAGATGTGGAGACAGCCCCTGCCTTGGGCCTCGAGCCCATTCCCGGCTCAGGGACGCCCCAGGATGCTCCCGAGGAAGCACAGGCTTGGGATAAGGAACATGTGGTCAAAGAGTCGCTGGTGTAACACGAGGAAATTCCACCTCTGGCCCAGCCTGAAAAGACTTCATTTGAATCTCCTGTTCAAAGCTCTTCCATGCACAGATCTCTAGATCTTAGATATTGAGCTAATTTCAGATATTTCAAGCAACCACCTTGAATTTCAAAGCAGGATCTCCTCCTGAACCTGGGTTTTACAGCCCACTGCACTTGCAAAGAATTTAATTATTTTTCTTATGAGAACTCGAATGTTAAATCTGTTGTCAGTGAAAGAGAAACAAGTTAGTTTTGAAATGATCTCATCATGGTAACGATGGTTTTCAGGCATGAACAGAAGAGTATGTTTGTCCTTTCACTTAAAGTAATTATTTATTAATGTTATTTCACAATTAAGAGATTTTCCTGTATTTTATTCTTCCAGAGTGCAACCAAGCAACCGGTGAAAGATGAGCCAAGTGAAATAATATTAAGAATAATTATGGAAAACAGAAGGTTTTGTGAACAAAATTCTCCGAAGTCTTAAAGTAGCACCTTTCTTTTGAACCTCTGAATAAGCTTGATGATTATTTTTTGTTACATACAAGAGAAAGTGCAATTATGTCTTAATAATTGGTTTGCAAAGCCAAAGCAAAGCATCTGCAGATTTGTTCTCAGGGTTAAATATCAGGTTTTCAAGGTCTCTGAATATGCATTGAAACCAGAAATCATTCAGGTCTCTGTAAGATGAATGTAAACTCTGTTTATAGTCAGGTTTTACTCTGTTTTCCCATTTCCATCCAGGTTTTGTGGCAGGAAAGCAATGGGCAAAGGTGGGGTTTGGAAAACGCCCTCCAAGAATCCCCAATCCCCGGGACAAAACTCTCCAGGGGTTTCTTCTAGCCCTGTTGCAAGAGGAACCATCCCACTGGAGCGTTCTTGGCTGGCATTCCAAACGTCCTCTTCATTAGTGTTAATTAATGACATGCACCCCCAGAGATCGGAGCAGATGTTTGAACGATCCTTTCCACAAGCTGCTTTAGGGCTGCCCTAAATCCCACCCAAGCCCCAGGTGGCTGCATGTAACAAATGATCCCAGTGGGGTGTGAATCCCAAAATCCTCAGGCCGAGCATCCTTCCCTAGGCTGGGGCTGCGAAGGGGCCCCGGTGGCACATTCTGGATGGGCTGGGCAGATCCTCACCAGAAAACCTCCAGGCAGAGGAGCATTTTCCCAGGGGGAAAAGGGACTTGCTGCTCTTCACACAGGTGAGCAAAAGGAAAGTAAATCAAGGAAAATGGTCCTGGCACTGCTGTGGCTGCCTCTGGATCCCTGGAAGTGTCCAAGGCCAGGTTGGACAGGGCTTGGAACAACCTGGGATAGTGGAAGGTGTCCCTGCCCATGGCAGGGGTGGCACTGGATGAGCTTTGAGGTCGTTCTAACACAAACCATCCTGTGATTCTGTGAAAAACAGGCAAAAGGCCTCGAGTTCACCTCTGAACACCTTCTGCCTTCAAAAGGGAAAAAGCCCCTCTTGAGATCAAAACAAACATGAACCAAAACCTCTTCCAGTTCAAACAAGGGCTGCTTCTGAAGCCAAAGGCTCTGTGTTTTTGTACTCTGATGATTCTCTTCTCTTCCCGGGCTGCTTTGGGCGCTGCTGTCACGGATGCCCCATGGCCAGGCTGGCCAGGAGCGGTGCTGAGCCTGGCTTGGAGCCGTGAGCTCCCAGCCAGGTGGCAGAGCCACAGACACTCGGCTCGTCCCGTGGCCTTGTGCTCTCATTTCCATGTCGATGCTGCCTGCAGCAAGAGCCTGAGCTGCTGTCGCTGGCATTTCCATGGGAAATATCCCTGGCATGGCAGTCCTTGCCCGGATCATGGTTCACAATCGATGCTGCTTCTACATTTGTGTTGTTGGGGATGAGGAAATGCCCCAGAGCAGGGTTTGCGTGAGCTAAAGCCATTTTTCTTTGTACATTTCTTACAATAAACAACTGTAAATGATCTGTTATTAGATACCAAGTGTGCTGAGGTGTCTGGGGGGAGGAATGTTTTCCCTGCACTGGGAGAGGTGAACACGCTTCCCTTGGCTCCCTGTGCTTGGCCTTGGACCTGCCAACCTCAGCAGGACCTGGGGATCTCATCCTGCACAGGAGGCACCAGGGCTGCCCCCGGGACCTCCAGCCCAGCTCCCAGAGCTTCTGCTCTGCTCATGATCCCATCCCCTGGAGCCCTTGGTGCTCGCTGATGCTGGGAGCCACAGGAGCTGCTGCTGTGGGCTCCACCAGGGACAGAGGAGGGTTTGGAGGAGTTCAAGCCCCCGAGCTGCCGCACACAGCTCCAAGCGCAGCCCAGCAGCCAGGTGGGCGCAGGTGAGCATGGCCGGGGACAGGGTGGGTGCGGCGGTTCTGCGTCAGCGAGGAGGAGCCGCCCGGCCCCGCTGACGCGCCCGGCTCGGGCTCGCCCCTGGAGTTAGTTTCGCTGGGATTTTTTCGCTGTTTTTTTTCGCTGTTTTCGCTGGAACAGCTCGTCCCGGGGCTGGCGTAACGCGGGGGAGCTGGGGGGGCCCAGCCCACCCGCCCGGGTGCTGTGAAACTCAAACCCAATGCACAGGGAAGGGCTGGGGAAGGTGGGGAAGGTGCAGCTGCCGGCAGTGGCTCTGCTCTGGTAGCCAGAGTGGCCCGGGGCAGGAGGCGTGGGGACATGGGACCCTCCCCGGTTCCTCTACACCCCAGGTGATGGTTGCTGTAAGCACGGGGGTCTCCAGGGGAGACCCAGCCCCTCTGTGCCTTTCAAAGGTGCCAAGGAGCCCTCAGGCAGCGCAGGGGCTGATTTGGCCACTGTCACTGCAAACCCCCTTCAGTTTGTGCCCCGCTCCTGCTTTTACCTCACAGGGCTTTCCCAGGCACCTCCAGCATCCCAGCTCACATCTGCAGCTCCAGAGCCCTATAAAAACCTATAAAAACGTCGGCATCCCTTTCCTTTGCCCTGCTGGGATACCAGGCCAGGCTTTGCTCTTCCAGCCAGACCCACGGGTGATGGCAGCAGGGACTTGGCAGTGCTGCTCCTATGTACAGAACAAGGAAAAGGCACCTCTCCCATCATCATTCTCTCATGGAGACAGTTTTTCTTTGGAAAACTTTATTTCTCTTACTTCCCGTCCTTTTGCATGCAAAGTCAGGCTGGGGCTGGTTCCCAGCACCCATCAGATGCTCAGAACTGGCAAAAAACCCACGCAGCCTGCAGAAGATGAAGGTTTGAGGAGGCCCTGAGCAGGGGCACCAGGCTCTGGGGACCAACAGGACTGGCAGAAGTACCCAAAGGTGTTTTTCTCTGGAGTTACAGTTCAGTGCTCGCCCACAGCCGGTAACGAGCAGCAACCAGGGGGAGGGAGCAGAGCCTGGGGGAAACTGTTTGAGCAGCAGAGCTCACCTTGGGGGGCTCGATGTGCTCCCCTGGGGCCTGGCTGTCTCAAAGGCTCCATGGAGAAGGATCTTTGAAATGGAGTGTGGAGAAGGGGTGGGCATGGCTGGTGCCAAAGTGACTCCTTCTGGCCATTTCTCCCCCTCATCTCCCTGGAAGCGCTCAAAAAAAGTGTGGATGTGACACTTGAGGACATGGGTTAGTGGTGATCATGGTGGTGCTGCTGAGCTGGGGATCCTAAAGGTCTGTTCAAACCATAATGATTTTGTGACTGACTCATGCTTCTATGATTTTAGATTTCTGGACTCCCTGGGATGCAGGGATGAGAGCTGGGGGACTGCATCCCACAACAAGCAACCCCACAAACATCCCTTATTCTTATCCCATTCCTGCTGCAATTCTTGGCTTCTGGGCCACCATCAATCCCTGCCTGTCCCCTTCAGGGCCAAACACCCTGAGGGGATCTGTGGAGCTGGGGGGAAACCCTGGGGGTCACTCCCATCCTGTCCCCCCAGGGATGTGGCCAGGCAGCACCAATCCCATTCCCTGGGCATCTCTCATGCTCAGGAGGTTTGGCACCTTCAGCTTTGCAGATGGGCTCATCCCCAGCTCTGCTGCAAGTCCACACCAGTCCTGGCCACCTCCAGGGAATTTTGGCACCACAAGGAGCCAGTAGGGGACAGGAGGATGGACAATGCCCAGGGACATGGAGATGGGCAATGCCAGGGACAGGAGGATGGATGGTGCCAGCCCACAGGCACAGCCACCCCAGCGTCTGCACTGCATTCAAAACCAGCCCCGAGGGAAAGTCCCCAGCGGGGAGGATTTACATGAGCAGGAAAGGGGCCACGCACAGAGCAGCAGCTTTGCCATTTTTAGGCACTGGGGCCAGAGTAGTGGGAGCAGCCTGTTTCTGCAGAAGCACAGGTTGGATGTTTCCGTGCCCTGAGCACTGAAATATGGCTGATCTGGGCACGAGGCTCTGGCTGCTCCTGGTGACCCTCTGGCTGCTGGCTCTGCTCACAGGTAGGCACAAAATGGGGTTTGCACTTCAGAGCAAGGAGCCAGGACAATGGCCTGAGATGAGTCCCCTGCTCATGAGCTTCTCCCCGTTCTGCCTCTCAGGGCAATACTTTTAAGCTTTGTGCTGGTCTCTCTCAGTCCTGCTCTGTGCTGGGAGCCTCCCAGGGAGCCCAGAAGGACACACAGGGCTCAGAGCCCCGTCCTTGCATTGGGTTTGGGTTTTGCTTCCTTTGGGGGTGTGCAGACAGGACACATTCTGGGGCAGGCAGGTGGCTTTGGCCAAGTGGGTGCAGAGCCAGCCTGCTGGGGTTGCAGGTGGTAGGAAAGAAAGGTTGTTGAGGTTTTTAAACTTTTTATTACTCTCAGAGGCCTGCGGATGGGACTGGCACATGGCCGAGTCCATGGCCAAGCCACATCTCTGCTCTGTGGGGTTCAGTGCCCAGGAGCAGAGGAGAAATGGGAGGAAAAAGGCTTTTGGGGTGATTTGTAGGATCTGTGTGAACATCCCTGCACTGCTGTCCTTGGAGAAGCAGCAGCAAAACCCAGGACATGGCTCCTGTCCCCTGGTGCAGGGACAAGAACTTGCAGCAGATCCCACCCTGAGAGGGAAATGTGTGCCCACGGGACAAAGGGCATTTATAGGGTTCCTGTGGTGGCCACACAAATCCAGCATGGATTCAAGGCTGGAGGGTTTGAACTTGGATCTCATTATGACTTTGGGGGAGGACAGGGGAAGTTCAGCCCACCTGTGGCTGCAGTGGAAGTCCTGACTTGGAGGGGTGTGAGGGCTTTCTGGTGAGGGACCAGCCTGGTGTTCCTTTAGAAACACCAACAGAGCCTGAAGAGCAAAGCCTTGGCTGGTGGCACTGTGGGTGATGAGGACACACAGCCAGTGCACAGCCAGGACAAAGGGCATCTCCCATCCTGGAGAAAATGGAATAGGGCTGGAAAGGAGGATTTGCCTGCAGAGATGCCAGTGCTGAATGGACATCAGGGACCTGGAAGAGGCTCCTGGGCAATGAGAGAAGCTCCTGTCCAAGCCAGGAGGTCTCTGCAGGCTGCGTCCCTGCAGGAGGGTGGCACAAAGCTCAAGCTGGGGAATTGAACATTTCTTCTTCTTTTTCTGTTCCTTCTTCTCCGTCTGGGGATGGGGAGGCTTGCAGCTGCCCTGCAGGGAGGTGCTGCAGCCCCACAGCTGTGCCAGCTCCTCCACGGGGTTTGGTGAATCTCCATCGAGAGGAGGGAGCTGGGCGCTCAAGCGGGGCAGTAAACAGGGCTGGGGCTTCCTGCCCAGCTGCAGCAAGAGGAACGAGGCCCAGCAGCACTGGAGCTGTGGGCAGGGCACCCATAGGTGCTGGGGGGGTCCCCACCTCCCCCTGCTTCCTGTGCTGCAGGTCCCACAGCACCAACCCACAGCCCTTGTCCCTGGGGGCTGTGTGCCCACAGGATCTGGGAACACCGCTGGCCATCACAGGGCTCCCAGCCCAGGAAGGGTTTCCCAGCAGGGAAGGGTTTCTGGTTGGTTCAGAGAGTGGAAATGCAGAGCTGGAGTATCTGGAGCCTTCCTGAGAGGCACCAGCCTCGGGGACATTATAGAGAGCAGGTTTCACTAGGGTATTAACCAGAAAACAACCTGGAAGACTTTCAGGAGACAGGAAATTGAAGGGTTTGTACCCAAATCTGCACTGCCCCAGGTGCTCTGAGCAGGGCTCTGTTGTTGCTCCTCCGAGCTCCATCCCATGTGGAGTAGGCAGGAAGACCCAGGGCACGTCCATCCCACTGGGGACATCCTCGTGGGCTCCTGGCCACGATCTCAGGCCCTTCTCCTGTCTTGCAGGTGGGATGTCAGCAGACAAGAGCAACACCAGGAACAGCACAGGTACCCTCACACCTGCTGGGCTCTTCTCCTGTATGTGTCCCCCAGGGTCCCTCCTGTCCCCACCACCCACAGTCCTTTCCCCCCACAAAGGCCATTCCCAGGCTGTGACATCCCCCATGGCTCATCCCAAATCCTGCACCTTCCTCTCCCTCTGCAAAGCCAGGTCTTCTTTGTCTTTCCTGAGCACCCACAGGTTTTCCCTCTGCATTTGCTGCATGACCAAGTCTGGGACCAGCACTGGGTTTGTGCCACAGCACTTGTGCCATTGTCCTTCTGCCACCCACTCATGGAGCTCTAAGGGTGACCTCTGCAACCCAAATAGGCTCTCAAAGTCACTACTCTGGGACTAAAACATGGCAAAAAATTACAAAATAAAGCAAAAGGCCAAAAAAAGAGTGGAAGCAGAAGAGAAACCAGCTGAGATTCACAGGCTGTAATTTTGGAGCTGGGATTGTCTAAATGTGCGCAGAGAAGGGTGGGAGCAGGACAGAAGTATTGGAGCAAAGGTATTCCCACAGAAAATTGGAGTTTCCATTAAAAGCAGACTTCCACCAAAAGCCTCAGATCTCATAGAATCACAGAATATCCTGATTGGAAGGGATCCACAGGGATCATCCAGTTCCACTCCTGGCTATGCCCAGGACCCCAGCAATCCCACCCTGTCCATCCCTGGTAGTGCTGTCCAAACACTCCTGGAGCTCTGGCAGCCTCGGGGCTTCCTCAGTGAAGCCTCCTTTTCCCTGGGGAGCTTGGGATGAGGATAATGCACCAAAACCAAGCTGGATGCTCAAAAGCAGCATGAAAATGGAAGCTCTTTGTTTGGGAGGTGCTGGGGGGCTCTCATGGGAGGGGCTGCAGTGACAGCCTTGTCCCCTGCAGCTGGCAGGTGTCCCCCGGTGCACCAGAACCTACGGTACGTGGCCGTCAAGAAGAACATGCCCATCAGCTTCATCTGCTACACCCAGGAGCCCCAGACCTTGCAGTGGTACAAGACAGCAGAGGAGGAGAATGACCTCTCTGTGCTGGATCAGAGCATGCCCAGCTACAGCATCGAGAGGACGAACACCTCCATCAACCTCACCCTCTTCAGGGCCACCTTCGAGGACAGAGGGATCTACGTGTGTGACAGGAAGGGCCTGCTGCAGAAGGAGGAGCTGCACTCGTGTGGGACAGAGCTCCGGGTCATGGGTGCGTGGCAGCTCCCTGTCCTCCTGCACCCCAGGAGATGCTTTTTCTCCTCCTCTCCCATTTCCCCCTCCATATGAGCCCTGCATGGTGCTCCCATACCTCCTCCTCTCCCTGTGCTGGTGGGGCCCTCTGCGACCCAGCTGTGGGTGCTCTATGGCACCACAGAGGTTCTGTTCTCAAGGAGCAGGACAACCTTCCCAGCTCTGCCCTGGCACGTCCATCCTGCAAAAACCGGGGACATGTTCCTCTGATAAATCATATTTGTCCTGCTCCTGGTGATTGCCAGGTGCTGCCCAAGGTGTCCCATCCCAGAGCTGGTCCCTGATGCCAATCCTGGGGGCAGCTGCAGTGCTTAGGTCACCCTGGTCCCCACATCCCCCCTTGGTGACACACTCTGGCCATGGCGAGATCATCCATGTCCCTGCAGCCTGGAACAGAGGTGAGACCTGGGCTCTCCCTGTGCTGTTACTCCCAGGTACCAGCAGCATCAAGCAGGTCCAGAACAGGAACACACTGAAAGACGCCATCATCATCATCCAGTCCGTCCTGCTCGTCATCTTCATCAGCATCCCCATCCTCCTCTTTCTAGATAAGGCAAGTGACAGTGCCTCCAGCAGAGGGATGCTCCCAGCTGGGCTCAGAGCAGTGTCCTGCAGTGCATCCCAGCCAGGCCAGTCCTGGGCATGGGGTGGATTTGAGGTTGTGGGTGGGAACACGGATATCTGAAGTGGGAACACAACCATCTCAAATGCTGTGTGGGACTCCATGGATGTGCCTGTGGAAGTGGTGGGACCTGGCTTGGGGGACCAAGGCTGGGGACAGGGGATCCTGGTGGGTGCTGACACCAACCTGTTACTCTCCATAGGGTGAAGAGAAGAAAAGCCCAGAGGACGACCACACCTATGAGGTAATTAATGGTAGCAGGACCTCCCTAACATCACCTGAGCCTGGACACACAGGGTTGTGCCCTGCTGGGTGTCTGCTGGGGGCCATCTTGCACCCCCTTCCTTGGGAGGAGGTTCAGGGCACCTTCCTCCTGAATTACGCATCAGATGTGCTGAGCTGCCCCAAGAAGCACCCAGTGCACTTCCAACATCCAACACCCAGCACCCAAAACCAACATGCAACACCCAACATCCAACACCCAGCACCCAAAACCAACATCCAACACCCAACATGCAACATGCAACATCCAACACCCAACAAGCAACACCCAACATCAAAATCCAACACCCAACACCCAAAACACAACATGCAACAGCCAACAGCCAACATCCAGCATTCAACCATCTCCATCCTCTCTCCCTGTCAGAAGCTGTCCCAGTCTCAGGGGGAGTGGCTTGGGAGGGTCCCCAGCAGGGTGTCCCAAGGGATGTGCTGTGGCTGGAACCTCATCCCATGTCCCACCCTCCTTGTCGTTGCTGCAGGGGCTGGAGGTGGAGCAAATGGCCACCTACGAGGACATCACTCCTTTCCGGGACGTGAAGGCCAAGTGGACAGTGGGGGAGCACCCAGGTGAAGAGTGAGGGGTGCTGCACCCTCCACCAGGCCTTGCCAGCACCCTGCCAGCCCCTGTGGGGACGGATCCCCTGGAGCACGGCTCTGCCTGGATCCTGGGCTGCCATCCCAGGCTGCATTCCCAGGCTGCAAATACCTGCACAGCCCAGCTCAGGGCTGGGAGCCTGCTGCCCTGGGGTGCTCACGTGTCTGGGCTGCGTTCCCGAGACTGCCCTGCCCCGGCTGTCACTGTCCCCACCCCGCTAACCAACCCCAAAAACCTCTGTAGAAATTAGGAGCCACCTGTGATCCCCCAGTAGCCAACTGGTCCCACAGCCCGGCAGCCCCATGGCCAGCACTGAGCTCCAGCCTGGTCAGTGCCAGGGAGGGACTGGGAATGAGGGGTCTGCTCCAACCCCACCACCCCAAGAGGGACAGGACCAGGCTCTGCAAGGACACTGCCAACAGCACCAAGAAGCGGATTTGGGGCCACTCTTCAGCTGTCAAAGCCATGGATGTGTCCACATGCACAGTTGGCAGAGGCCTGAGGTGGAGGATCCCCCAAAAGCACCTCTTTTTCTCCAAAGACAATGGAAAAGCTGGGGAGAAAGGTCTCACCCAAAAGCTTGCTGCTCCCCAAGCAAGAGCTGGCCCCTGTCACAAGGTCATCCCTATGGTGAGGGACATTTGTGACCTCAGAACATCTGGGAAAGTTGTAAATTGTGGGACACAAACCTCCAACTGCTTTTGAAGTCCTAATAAAGGTAATGGGTAAATCTTCATCCTGCTCCACCCTGTCATGCCTATTCCAGGGGTGTCTTATAACACTGGTGCTGATTTCCTGGGAATAACGAGCAACTTTTTGGGTCCAGCTTAGCTGGAAACCAAACTTCACCTCTTCAAACTTCATCCCGAGGGCAGACAGGTATGAAAAACCAAGAGCAGATGTGAGACCCCCTGTGGGGACCTCCACAGTCCCAAAACATCAGCTTGGGATGGGACAAAGAGAATCACCAGCATCCAAAGCTGGAGAACAGGGCCCAGGACAGGATCTCCACTCTCAGCTAGATCTGGTCTGGAAGGAGAAGCTAAAAATCATCTGGAGATTTATTTTGTAATTAAATTATCTTGGCATGGCAGCAGCAGCTGAGGGTGGTGGGGTCAGGGCCAGCAGGGCACCCAAAACAGGGCTGGAGGGGCACAGTGGGGGTGGGGGTTTGGCTGGATGAGGGTGACAAGGACATTGTGGCTCAAACTGTCCTCTCTCAGAGAGCCCAAAGCCTCTGTGTCCTGATGACACATTACATTTTGGGCTCCAAGCAGCTCCTGCAACTGCTCTGCACCCTGAAAACAGTCAGAAAAAAGTAAAATNAAAATGAGATTGAAAGTACAATGGAAACATTCCTGTTTAAAACACAAACAGCTCCCCCCCAAAAAAAAAAAAAAAAAAAAAAAAAAAAAAAAAAAAAAAAAAAAAAAAAGGCTTTTCAGGAGTAACAGGATGGTTCTTTCCCAGTAAAGCACCTCCATGAAAGACTGGAATTCAGTTTAGACAGCACAAAATCAGCATTTTAAAAATAATTTTTACTAGTTAAATAAAACTACCACAAATTAGATCTGCCACATATATAATAGTTTTTTAAACATATTTTACTTATAAAATTGGTTAATTAAAATAAGGAGCATTCACAGGGAGAGAAAAGAACTGGCTGTTCCTGGTTTCCATGTTTGCCAAGATTTTAGGACTGGCAGAGCTCATCCCTCCATTCCTTGTTTTCAGTTCCCAAATGGAAGATGGAAGTTTTTTCCATCCTCCCAGCTCCAGATTCCTCTGATCTGTATAAGCAACTCACTCAAGTGACTGAACAGAATAATAGAAAAAAAATAAAGAAAATTTGCACCTGGTGAGGAACCACTGATGTCAAAAGCAGTTTTTGTGACCCTAGTTCTACTCTGCTGCTCCCTCAGCCCAGGACTTTGGCCAGAATTAAATAAATATTTCTGTAGTGTTGTGAGTTTATTTGAAATGCTTGGAGTAGTTTCTAAGGAGCGTGGAGATGAGGGTTGGTTTCATTCTATGTTAAGAGTGGTCTGTGTTTAAAACATATTTAATGTAAATAAATATATCAGTCTATACAGCCCAGGCTCTGTGTTTTGTCCTGATTTCTGTCATTGAATCATGGAATCACTCAGATTGGAAAAACTCTCTAAGATCATTGTGTCCCCCAGCACTGCCAAGGTCACCACTAGCCCCTGTCCCCAAGTGCCACGTCCACACAATTTTTAAATCCTTTCAGAGATGGCGATTCCACCACTGCCCTGGGCAGCTGTGTAGGCTGGACACTCCTTTCAGGGAAGGATTTTTCCCTAATATCCAACCTAAACCTCCCCTGGCACAGCTTGAAGCTGTTTCCTCTTGTCCTCGGGAAAAGAGACCGACCCCCAGCTGGCTACAGCCTCCTTCCAGGTAATTGTAGGGAGGGAAAATCCCTGTTTTCCATCGGGATGCTCAGGCAGACAGGCGGGGTTGCAGTCCTGGGGAACTGAACCTGGGGGCTCAGCCTCGTCTTTCCACAGGAGTTCAGTGAAACCCAGCAGTTCCAGGTCTGGTAAATAATCCCCAAAAATCTGAAATGGAATTTCCCCTCGGAGCAGTGAGTTAGGAGACATAATCCCCCACACCCTAAACCCTCTGCAGAGCTGGGCTGTGGCTCAGCAGCAGCTCCTTGGTCAGGATTCCCCCAGGCTGGGGATCACCAGGACCCCCAGCACACGGTGCCTCCAGGAAAAGCTTCCACTTGCTTAAAAGCTCAGGGAAAAGTAGGTGGACACGGGGTCATCCTGAAGAGAATGGAGGGGGTTTTTCTCTTCCAGGAGTCAGGAAAATTAATCCACAAACACAGAGGTTTATGTCCAAAAAGGAGACAGAGGAATCCTTTTTCTTTATTCGAATAAAAGGAGAGGCCATGGGGCATTCCCCTGGCATCTCTCAAACTTTTGGAGGACGCAGCCTCATTTTTTTCCTGTTTTCCCGGCTGCATTTCCCTCTCTTTTTCCCCTTGGGCTGAGGTACTTGAGAGGTACAGACTTCCCGGAACGCCTGATACCTAAAATTCCCCTCTAATGTATAACCCTCCCTTTTAATTTTTAATTCTTATTGAATTCATGGTTTTTCCTCATTGCTTCTTTCATCTTTCAATATGCAATTTCATGTAGCCAACCTAGAGTTTGTTTGTGAAGGCAAATATCTTTTTCCGTTTATCAGTGGAATCCATCCCATTGTTCCTTTTATCTCTCAGCGCTGCTTTTATCTACCAGCAGACCCACAGCTTGTTTGTAAAGACAAATCCGTCATTCCTCTCACAGGGA
Source organism: Toxostoma redivivum (assembly GCA_013397375.1). NCBI lineage: Eukaryota > Metazoa > Chordata > Aves > Passeriformes > Mimidae > Toxostoma > Toxostoma redivivum. The sequence goes on along the minus strand of VXBI01011469.1, from coordinate 15,117 downwards.
ACGTAGAAGTCACGGAGTGTGACGCTGCTTTAGATGGGATGCCGTGGGTTGGAAATGCAGGAATTGGAGGGGCAGAAAATGGCCCGGCTGAGGTTTCGGAGCCGCTTATGCAACCGTGGCTGTGCCCGGGGCTCTGCCCGCTCGTCATGCGCCGCTTCTGCCTCATTTACTGCCCAGACACGCCGGGGACAAACCCAGCCTGGGGGAGCCCGCATGGCCCCGGCCCCTCCGTGCCGGCTGCGCACCGACCGTGTGGATTCAGCAGCGCGGGCAGCACCGGGCAGGAGCCGCAGTGATACAGCAGCGTCATTCGGGGCTGGGCTGGGCAGCTCGGGCTCATCCCTGACCGAGCTGACGGATTTAAACACGACCTGGAGTAGAAAACACAAAAACACGCCCAGATGTTGCCGCTATGGGGTGACGGGACACCTGATAGCGGCAGGACCCGCTGTTCTGACATTTCCCTGTGACACCACCGCGTCTCCAGCAGCAACACCCGGGGGCTTCTCAGAACAGCCCTGCTCTCCCTAATGTTTATCAAGCAGCTCTCCTCTCTCTCTCCTCCAGCAACTCCAGCGGCTCCGGGAGCGATGCTGCTGCTTGAAAATTGGAGCAAACCCGGGGCCTGGGGGAGCCAAATCACCTCCTGACACAGGACATCCCCTGAACACCAGACAAAGGCCAAACCAGCCTGGTTTGGGGCAATGGGGGCTTTATGTAGAGTGAAAGTCCTTTAAATACCCCCTGGGGCTGCCCATTCCAGGTTGTAGCTTGTTTTTCTCAAAACCAGGAATGGGTGGGCTGTGTCCTCTGTTCTTCAGGGCCAGGCTGGACAGGGCTTGGAACAGCCTGGGGCAGTGGAAGATGTCCCTGCCCATGGCAGGGGGTGGCACTGGATGGGCTTTAAGGTCCCTTCCAACCCAAACTACTCCATGATTCTCTGATTCCCTTCCCCATTTCTTCTTCCCCATCCCTCCTGTCTCCTTTCCACACCATTCCTCTCCTTAATCCCACGGTATTTTGCGTTTTCATCTCAGGCAGGAGCAGGAAGATGCTCATGACCAGGTTTTCCCTCAGCTGAGGATCAGAGAAAGCTCACAGGATTTGCACTGGGCATGTTGGAATCCAAACCAGCAGCAGGGCAGGACAGCTCCTTGTCACACCTGTGACAAACCAGCTCAGCAAAAGTGTTTGCTGAACTTTTAACATTTTGGGAGAAATTGGAAACAATTCCTTGGCAGAAATAGGATTCATCCAGCTAGCTCTATCCTCACAAACAATAGAGAGGAAAACATCACAGAATTATGGAATCCTTTAGGTTGAAAAAGGTTTCTAAGACCATCAGTCCAACCATTCCCCCAGCAATGCCAAGGCCACCACGGACCCATGTCCCCAAATGCCACATCCACACAAATTTAAATCCCTCCAGGGATGGGTACTCCACCACTGCCCTGGACAGCTGTGCCAGGGCTGGACACTCCTTTCAGGAAGAACTTTTCCTTAATATCCAACCTAAACTTCTCCTGGTGCCACTTGCTTTAAGCCAGAAATGTCCCAGGCTGCCCAAGCCAGCCCTGTGAACTGTGGGCCAAGGCTGCAGAGCCAGGCAGGAACATCAGGAGGACATAACCGATTCCACCATGACCTGATTTGGGATGGGTCTTGTGATGAGGAAATTTTAATTGCAATAAACAGGAGAATATGGCGAAATCATGGAGCACTGGTCTCATCCTGAGGCAAACAAATCTCCCCAAGCCGTACATCTGTGAAAATGCCTGCGATGAGGTAGCACAACTATGAACACTTGTGCATTTATGCAAGGGGAAGATGCAAAGCTGTTGTTGTGATCATGGACACACAGATCCATTTTAAACAGACCCCCTGCTATATAAGGGGGGGGCTCCACAGTTTCCTTCACCAGGTGAAAGGAGGAAACATTCCCAACCAAGCCACACCTGAGCAACTCAGCAGCAAAATGGCTCCAGGTACATTTTATTTCAGTTTTAAAGGATTTCCAGGGCTGGGTGTGTAGGGTAACAGGAGATGACGATGATGGGGTGGTTCTGTGGTGGGCTACACACACTCCTTGCCATCCCTAAATTAAAATATGGCAACATCTAAATCCATGAAAAAGAAAACCTTTCCCTACAGTGTGACTCTAATCCATTAATTAATCTTTAATCTAAAGTGGGCAAGGAGAGTGTTGCGAGCTTGGAGAACAAGATCAAGCCACTGTTATGATAGTTACTATTACCATAAATGTTGGCAGGGATAATAAAACTTATATTTCAAACTTCAGACAGGGATGAGTATGATGTCTAATAATGTCCAAGTCCTACAGGCTGCAGGGCATTTAACTTCCTAAGGGCCTTTGTTTGAGATGAGCCTGGTGGACTTGTGTGAGCACAGGTGGACACTTGTGCTGGATGTCATGGGTTGAAAATATTTAGGCTTGGTCACACTGGGAGCATCCCCAGCCCCAAGGGCAGGTCCAGTGAAAGGGTCTCCCTCAATTTTGGGGAGGGCTGAGCCCACCCAGTGTCCAACAGGGCACCGTGGAAGGTGAGTGTGGATCCAGCATGGGCAGAACAGGCTGGGAATGAATTCCCAGATGCCACCTCCTCCTCAGCACAGTCCCCAAGGACTCTCAATACCTTCCTCTCCACTTTGCAGGGTCCTGGTTCTCTCCTCTGGCCATTGCTGTGATCACCTTGGGACTGCAGTGGCCACAGCCAGCTGCCACCTTCCCAGCCATCCCCCTTTCCAACCTGTTTGCCAACGCTGTGCTGAGGGCTCAGCACCTTCACCTCCTGGCTGCCGAGGCCTACAAGGAGTTTGTGAGTGCTGTGGCCTGAGGGCACCTCCACTGTGTTTCCTTGATGGCTCCAGGACTGTAGAACTTCCCAGAGAATTCCCAGCTGTTGGTTTTTTTGCCAGCTCTCAGGGAGGAGAAAGAACCTTAACAGGATAGGGCAGGTTGTGTCCCACCAGCCTGGACGCTGTCAGCTCTCTGTTCCCTCTCTGATGCCTCCTTGGGGCCATTTCCACCTGTGTCCAGCCTCCCTGCTCAGGGGCAGCTGGGAGGTGGTACAGATATTATAGGAATTCCCTGTGTTAGTCACATTGTCCCTGGGGGGGTCTGAGTGTGCAAACCCAGAACGTGTCTGCTGCTGCCCAGGAGCTGGCATGGGCTGTCCCTGGGAATCATCTCCTCCTTGGAAGAACCTGTCCCAGGTGTGTTCTGTTCCTCCTCCTCCTGCAGTTTGTCTGGAGCAGTGTTTGCCCACCCTTGTGACACCCTGTGGTGATACTGCTGTTCACGGGCACAATTGGCCCTTGCTGAAGAGCAGCACCTTGCCCTAGGGAGAGGAAGACCTTCAGGGCAGCTGTTGTGCCAACACACAAATTCCTGTTTCCCAGCTCTCCACCCTATCCAGAGACACCTCCTGAGTCCCATTTATTCCTTGCAAAGAGGAACCATGCAGGAAAGCTTGGGAATTCTCTGTGCTCTTCTCCAGTCCATGGGCAGCAGACCTGAGTGTATCTGGGATGTCTCCACAGGAACGCAGCTACATCCCAGAGGACCAAAGGCACACCAACAAAAACTCCCAGGTAGCCTACTGCTACTCAGAAACCATCCCTGCTCCCACAGGGAAGGAGGATGCCCAGCAGAAATCGGTGAGTTCTGACCTGGGGCAGGCACGCACCTGCTTGTAGAGTCCCTGCTGCAGGATCAGAGGGTTTCCACCTGTAAGACCTTTGGTGTTTTCACCCTTCTCTCTCTTCTTTACTATTTAAACCCTTCAGACTCTTCTGGGTTACACTATAAATCATTCCCAGCTCAGGATGAGGATACTGCTGTCTGCACAGGACATGGGGCTGGGTGGTGCCCTCATCCTGCAACTTGAAGCTGCAGGAGCAGTGTCCCTCTCTAGGTCACTCCAGGCTGTTCCAGAGGGGGCAGGACACTCCACCAAACACCACACCTACTCAACTTTGACCCTTTCCTGCCTCAATTTCAGGACATGGAGCTTCTCCGGTTTTCTCTGGTTCTCATCCAGTCCTGGCTGACCCCAGTGCAGTACCTGAGCAAGGTGTTCACAAACAACTTGGGTTTTGGCACCTCAGACAGGGTGTATGAAAAGCTAAAGGACCTAGAAGAAGGGATCCAAGCTCTGATGAGGGTAAGTCCCAGCATGACTGTGAAATAACAGAGATCTCCCAGGCACGGGGCACTCTCGGGGATCCACAGACCATGAGAAATCTCCCTGCCTTCCACAGGGAATCTTTTGGACTTTACTTCACCTTAGATAACAAGATCATGACCCCCCAGTGCACAGGTCCCATCACTGAGGAGGGTAAGAGCCCAGGACAGGTGTTACCAGCACTGCCACAACCCCTCAGGGAGCAGATTCCACCAGGAATTGCAACATTAGATCCAAAATCTTTCCAAACCCAGCCCCAAAGAATTTCCAGTAGCTGAAATACATCAGACAAATAGCAGCACAATGTTTTTACATCTCCAGGGAATGGCACAAATGGGGCAAATTTTGCAAGGTTTGCAACCTCACAAAAAACCACATTTTTGTGCAGGGAATGACTTGCTCTGATGTTCCCCTCTTCCATTAATACAACACTCCAAATGAGAGCTGATCTCGCCAAGGAAGATCTTGTCAGAGAATCCCAGAATGGTTTGGGTTGGAAGTGACATAAAAGCCCACCCAGTGCTTTAGGCTGTCACAGCTGCTCTGGGCACCCCGTGCCAGGGCCTCCCCACCATCACAAGGAGAAATTTCTTCCTGAGACTTAACCTGGATGTCCCCTTCTTTAGTTTAAAACCATTCCCCCTTGTCACTCTCCCCCTCTTTTATAATTTTTTAATTTGGGGTTTGTTGTTTTAAATTAAATTACCCATTGTCTGCCAGCATACCCTTCAGTTATGCTTATTTTATAAGTTTATCTGCCAGCATCACCCTGAAGCTGTAGCTGCGAGAAGTGAGTCTGGGCCATTATTTACATCTTTCAGCAGTTAAGTAACTCTGCAAGTCAGGCCCTGTGAGCAAACAGGGCAAACACACTCCTGTGCTGGAGTAAAGCAGGCAAAGGAATCAGGACTACTGCAGATTTTCCTCTGCATTCCATGTGCCACACACAGAAATGACACAAATATTCCTTTTTCACCAATTTATGACACTTTTTACTTCACCAATACCATTCTGCAGCTGAGCACAGCAAGGGGAGTGGCTGATTACAGATCTCCAGATGGAGATGTGGGGCTGGCTCAGAGCTTTGGGAAAGTGGGGGAGGAGAGAATTATTTGTGCAGTTCCCCATCTCCTTGGCTGGAGGGGCTGCAGAGAGATCGTGTGATTTTGCCTTTATTTTAAGCCCCTCCAGGACGCTCCTCCCTCTTTGCAGCCCCTTGTGTGTCACTGGCACACTCAGGTGGCATCACCCCGCGGCCAACAACTCCACCTGTGCGTTCTGCCACACACACCCAAAACTGCATCTGAAATCCCATTTAAGAGCGGGAGGGAATCCCCCTGACGTCTCCCAGAGCTCGGCAGGAGGTTTGTCCCCGGGAGATGCCCCTGCCGGCCCCGCCTCTCCCGGGATGTCGCCGTTGTCCCTCAGGAGCTGGAGGAGCGGAGCCCGCGGGGCGCGCAGCTGCTCAAACTCACCTACGAGAAATTCGAGCTCCACCTGCGCGGCGAGGACGCGCTGCTCAAGAACTACGGGCTGCTGTCGTGCTTCAAAAAGGACCTGCACAAGGTGGAGACCTACCTGAAGGTGATGAGGTGCCGGCGCTACGGAGAGGGGAACTGCGCCCTCTGAGCCCGCCCCACTCCTGGGAGAGAAAACTGGAGAATAAATCCGCTACTGCCGACACGAGTCTGGCTTTGGGGGGGGGCGGGATGTTCGGGGGGATGGGAGGGGCGAGATGCCACAAGGGCAGGGGTGATTTGGGGCTAGGGGGTGAGGATTTGGGACTGGGAGGTATATTTGGAGCAGAAGGATGAGGATTTGGGGGGCTGGGAAGATGGAATTTAGGTCTGAGAATTTGCTTGAATTTGGAACTGGGGTGGATTTCCAGATGGGTAGCAGATTTTGGACCAGGAGGTGAGGATTTGGGGGTGGGAAGTTGGATTTGGGGATAGACTTGGGCCTACAGGGTGGACTGGGGGGTGGGGGTGCAATTGGGGCTGACGGGGGGGGATTTGCAGCTCTGGGGCAGATTTAGGGGTAGATTTGGGACTGGGTGGTGGATTTGTAGCTGGAGGATAAGGATTTGGTGCTATGAGGGTGGATCTGGACCTAGAAGGGTGGAGTTGGGACTGGGGGGGATTTGGGAGTGGATTTGGGGCTGAACAGTGATTTGGGGATGGAAAGATGAATTAGGACTTGGATTTAGAATTAGGGCAGAGTTGGGACTGAGGGGGGTGAATCTGTGGCTTGGGAGGGATTTGGGGGTAGATTTGGATCTCAGAAAGTGGATGTGGGGTCTGAGGAGGGTGAGGTTGGGAGATGAATTTGGAAGGAGGTGAGTCCAAGGTGGTCTTGGCTGGTGGTCCTCACGAGGTGGGTGCTGGGGCCATCCTTGGCACAAGCCAGAACTGAGGAGAAGATTTTCCTGTCACTGAGTTTGGGAATACCATGGCTTCCCTGGGGAGGCTCAGTTTTGTGTCCAGTTTTGTACTCACTTAAGCTGGTACAGCAACTTCTCAACACAAACCTCATGGCAAAGGGGGAAAAGCTGACAGCAGTGGAAGCCTTGGCCTTGCAGGGTCATGTTTTGTTATTAAAGCAGCTGAAATGAGGGCACAGAGAGGTGTCCTCAAATCCCCTCGGTTGTTGTAGCTCATTCCCAGTGCTCAGCTCCATCACTGCTTGCTCTTGATGTGTCATTTCCTGAGATCCTGATGTGCTTCCATTTGTCCCACAAAAAGAAGGGTTTGCATTTTCTTGTCTACTTGGAAGAAGCCAAGTCCAGGATGGCCTTTGCTTCGCTGGAGCTGCTACTGCCATGAGCCAGCCCTGGGCACTGCCCAGGCTCCCCCAGGGAATGGTCCCAGTCCCCAGGCTGCTCCAGGAGCATTTGGGCAATGCTCCCAGGGATGCCCAGGGTGGGACTGTTGGAGTGTCTATGCAGGGCCAGGGGTGGGACTGGATGATCCTTGGGGATGATCCCTCCAACTCAGGATATTCTGTGGTTTTGACTCCTCCTGCAGTTTGCCTGCAGCAGTGTCTGCCCACCCTTGTGACACCCCCCTGTGGTGACACTGAGTCACCTGCTGTCTACAGGCACAATTGGCCCTTACTGAAGAGCAGCAGCAAAAGTGAAGCATTTTGGGGTGTGACACAACCAATAGCCATCAGATTTTTTGTTTATCAGTTAAGAAGATGGATTGAAGATGAATTTCTGCTGGTTTGCTGTTTCTCCACAGTCCCTCTTGCAGCCTCTGCTCCCCAGCCCCTTCCAAAGCCACAGAGAGCTGACCTGACTGGCACTGCCCACAAGGGAAGTGAGCAGCAGAGTCAGATAGAAACCTCTGTTCCTGCAGAAGTCATGCCTCAGCTCCCTGCCCACTCACTTCCCTTGGGACAGAGTGTGGGAGGGAATTCGGCGCTGGCTCTCTGCAAGGCACCGTCCAGCCCGATGGAAAGGGGAACAGACAGGGATCTGGAAGGACTTGCTCGGGATGAGAGTGGCTGGGTGTCCTTCTGGCTCATTGCCTCGTGGTGCCAGTCAGTCCTTCTAAAGCAGAAACATTTCCAAGTGGTAAATTCTGGGGAAGCTGCTCCTTATATATGACAAAAAAATGTGCATAGGGATGAAACTAAAACATTTACCCTTGATTTCTCTCCCAGGCCAATGAATTGTCCTTGGAACAGTTTGATCTCAAAGAAGAAATTCTGTTTATCTCAGTTTTAATGATGCCACTGAATTGGAGCAACCCTGTCTACATCGTTTCCAAAAGTTTTGCAGTGTTTTTTTTAGGGATGAAAGTTTAATGTTGTAAGACACCATGTACATCACATCCAGCATCTGCTTCTCCTCCAAATATGTAACAGCAACAGAAATGGGCAATAAACCTAAATGCTACTAAAATTAAGCCCCAAAATAAATGCTGGTTTTGGAAAGGTGTTTTCCTGTCAACTTATTGAGGTCAGCTATATCTGGAACTAGCAGAGCTGCAGGATTATTTAGACAGAGTATCAGATGTGTGCAGCACTTCCAGAACAACAAAAAGAATGAGCCCTCCCTGCAGGAGCCCACATAAAGCCCAGAGCTGCTCTGAGAAAACTGGGTGCAAAGTGTCTTACCAGCAGGAGTAGCTGTGGGACTCGTTTTCACAAGCACGGGAAAAGTATTTCTCTAAGAAGAAAAAAAATAAGTCTTGTAATAAATGTGCCAAGCCACAAGAGCCTTGTGAACCACAGGTGTTGAACCCCAAGTATCTGGGGCATTAACAATACATAAAACAAAGGTTCTCTCTACTTTCAAACATGTTTGCCATTAAATGAAATAATATTTTGTAACCTTGTAATGAATGAACATCTGAGGCAGCTCAAGCAAGGGAAGGGGCACCAAGCTCACCAAATCATGAAGGAAGGGGGGAAGTCTCATTTCATAATGAACTCCTGTCCAGGTATTTTGACCTTTCTTTGGGGGGGAGAGGGAAAGACAACCAAAAACTGGGAGAGCTCAGGGATGAGCCACAGGAATTATGTGAGATCCCTCTTGAAGTGTAGCCTGTTTAACAAAATAGAGAGGAAAGGAGTTATTTGCTACAGGAGAAATCACCTGACCCTGGCTAAGCTTGAACCACAAAGGCAAAGGTAAAGCAAAATCCAGTGTCTGGATCCAGAACTTGGAGAACTCCAGGTGGGAAGATGTGGTGATTCACAAGGGAAGAGAGCAAACCAGGGAACCTGGACTCTATGGAAATAAATCCCTGCTGGGGCAATTTCTCAGGTGGAAATGCAATTTCTACATTCTGTTGTCTTATAAATGCATCAAAATATTAAATTATCACCATCCCCAGCAGTGTGACCAGAGGGGGGGGATTCTGCCCCTGTGACCTGCTCAGGTGAGACCCCACCTGCAGAGCTGCCTCCAGCCCTGGGGTCCCAGCACAGGAAGGACCTGGAGCTGCTGGAGCCAGGCCAGAGGAGGCCACAGAAATGCTCTGAGGGCTGGAGGCCCCTCTGCTCTGGAGCTAGGCTGGGGGAGCTAGGGGTGTTCATCTGGAGAAGAGGAGGCTCCAGGGAGACCTCAGAGCCCCTTCCAGGGCCTAAGGGGGCTCCTGGAGAGCTGGAGAGGGACTTTGGACAAGGGATGGAGGGACAGGACAAGGGGGAGTGGCTTCCCCAGGGCTAGATGGGATATTGGAAAGGAATTCCTCCCTGTGAGGATGAGGAGGCCCTGGCAGAGGACTGAGCAGCTGGGGCAGGGCAGGCTCCAGTCCTGGTAATAGAATCACAGAGTCAGTGAGATCAGAAAAGCACTCCAAGATCGAATCTGTAATATATGTTATAAAATAATTCGTGTTGATTTGTAATTAATGTGAAATAAAACAGAATTGTATAAATAAAAAAATAAATCAGAAAATCTTTAGAACATAGGCAGCAGTAGAAGAAAAAGGATTGCCTCACGAAAATTGCAAAACAAAGCAGAGGAACCTAAATTAGCTAGTTAATAGAAATGTCTCCACGGGAGACAGCTCTTTCAGAGACAATCCTGGGAACACCCAAGTGATAAACACTTGATAAAGTGTCGCTAATCAAGATAACCAAAGTCGTCAGGAAAAACTACATCTCAATACTGGATTCTCTAAGCAAATATGTGCATTCATCGAAATTCATCGCTTCCCAGAAATGGTTTGGTCCAGCCCAACGCAGAGAAAGAAAGCTACGTGAGTATGCAAAACAACAAAAAGAAAGGAGGACCTCTGCCCCAGGCGGAAAAAAACCTGTATAAAACCAGGACCGGCTGAGACGACATTGGAGGGGGATCCGAAGCAGTAGAGTTCGGATCAGTGTGTGTTCACCCGGCGCCGATCCCGGGCTCGGCACTGTCCTTTTTGATTGTGACTATTGAGGACCGCATTTCGGTCGCGAAATAAAAATCGTTTCTTTTGATGATACTTATTTCGGCTTATTCGTTTTATTATTTATAACAAGTCCAACCTGTGCCAATTCCCCACCTTGATCCCCAGCCAACAGCACTGAGCCAAGTCTCAAGCACCTCCTCAGACAGTGACTCCCCCACTTGGGCAGTCTATTCCAATGTTTAATTCTACTCTCTGTGAAGAAATTCTTCCTAATGCCCAACCTAAACCTTCCTGGCACAACTCAAGACCATTTCCTTTCCTCTTTTCCCTGTTCCCTGGGAGGAGAGCCCGACCCCCCACCAAGCTGTCCCTGGTGTCAGGGAGTGATGGAGAGCCAGAAGGTCCCCCCTAAACCTCCTTTTGTTCAGGCTGAACAACTCAGTAAGAGAGAAGAGAAACTGCTTTTACAAATACATCAGCAAAAATGGGAGGAACAAGGAGAATTTTCATTCAATGGGGTTTTCATCATCAGCGGGGTTTAATCCACCAGCTCCATCCCAGGGGTTTAATCCTTGCCAACTCAAATGTGAGTCCTGCTTCTGGCACCAGACACACGAACACACACAAAAACATGAGCACAGCCCTGAACATACACATATATTTCTCCCTGCTCACAGGACATTCTGGCTGCACAAAACTAGCATTTATTAGGAAATAACATCCAAGGAAAGAACTATGAAGGAAGTAACATTCAGTGAGAGTCAAAGGAAATATTAGTAAGGAAATGCTAAGGAAATAGCCACCAAGGTCAGAACTGGGATCCAAGGAAATAGACAAGGGAATAACAGTCAAAGATTAGAATCAAAGGAAAGGTTCAGCAATTCCTATATAAGTGCAGGAGCTGGAGAACAAATGTTGGCATCCACCTTCTTCTCACTCGAGTTCTTCACTTTGTGTCTCTTCCTGAGAGACATCTGTGTTGTCTTTCTGCATTTGTTTCTGCAATTCTTCTTCTTCTTTGTCAAGGAAATACATCCATGATGTATTGAACCAACAGCAGCTCAGCTTCGCTGAGCTCAGGCAAGTCCTGGAAATTGCCATGGAAGGGAAGGATTTGGAGAGGTTAGGACGAGCCAGGTGGTGCAGGCAGAGGAGCAGAACTGGCATCTGCTTCCTGCCCTTACCTGCTCTGCATCCTCTGCCTCCCTGTACTTGTTCTTCTTCCATCTCTCCTGCAGCTTTACAGACAACCTGAAAACTGTCAGGACAATCCACATACAACAGAGATTTATGTCCAAAAAAGTAGACAGAGTAGTCCCTCAACTTTGTTCGAATAAAGGGAGAGGAGTCCAGCGAGGCACAGGCCCACAGGGTTTTCTCTCTCGGGGTTTTGGAGGGCTCAGCCTCCTTTTTATCCCAAACTCCCAACCACTCGTTGCCCTTTTCCTTTCCCTGTTCCTGAGGTACCAGGAAGGTGCAGCCTTCCCAAAGCGCCTGCCGGATATCCCTCCCTGAACCTGGCATTTTCCCCCAAAGCTCAGAAGTTCAGCCTTGTGCAGACCCTTGTCTATCGCAGGAGCCAAGCTGTCTGGGCTCTGCAACAAACCTGCTGCTTGAAGATTGTACAGACATTAGGGACCTATTTCAAAGACGTTAACACCCATAACTTCAACGCATCACAGTATTTCTAAAAATGTTAGCATACATCTTTAATCTCACTACCAAAGTCAGGTTTCACCAGTGAGCGATGGAGGAAGTGAATCACCACTCCCTACTCTGCGTCATTTACGATCAAACGAAGAGGATGGGGGCTCCAAAAATGATAACCACAGATGGCCCAGTGTTCTCGCTTGGGAGCCCCATTCCCAGGGCTCCACAAAACACGATGTGTTCAACAGACAGTACCCTGCATGGCGCTGGGAGGGCAAGGGGAGCTTCCTNTCCTTGAAGGCACAGGCAGGAACAGGCCATACTCGTGTGCCCAAAGATGGGCTGCTGAGGAAGCAGAGCGGCTGAGCAGGAAGCTTTGGCCGGGACTCAGGGCAAAGACAGAATTTGCAGCTTTGGGAGAAGGGCAGCACCGCAGGAGGATGGCAAGGATGTTCTTGGGGCATGCAGGGAAAAAGGCAGAAAGGCAAAGGCCCAGCTGGAACTGAATTTGGCCAATGGCATAAGGGAGAAGAGAAACTGCTTTTACAAATACATCAGCAACACCAGGAGGAATGAGAACAAACTTCATTTTTATTGAATGCGGGGAGAAGCATTGCCAGAAGGGATGAGGAAAAGCCTGAGGTGCTGCTGCCTTCTCTGGGTGTCGCGAGCTCGTGGTTGCCTGCAGCACCCTTTGGGCTTCCCTCAGCAGTGGCAGAGAGAAAATTGGAGCCAAGCAAAAAGCATCCAAGGAAATAACAACAGCCAATGAAACAGCAGAGCCTAAGCAGTTCCTATACTAAGATGAGAGGTGAAGAATTTTTATCATCCCTTTATCTTCTTCTTGAAAGTCTTCCACCTGAGTTCTTCCCGCAATATCTCTTCCTATGATGCTTATATCTGGACTTCAAAGGCATCCCTGATGCATTGGAACCACAGCAATTCAGATTTCCTGTACCGGGAACAGCACTGGCAAGTGCCATGAACAGTGTCAGAAAAGGAGCAGCAATAGGAGGAGCGCTATGTCATATTCTGCTCCACATCCTGTGCCTTCTTTGTCATCCTTCCTCCCTCTCTGTGGCAGTTTTAGACAGAACCTGAAAAAAGCAGAAAGGGAAAGTAGGGATCAAAGGAGAAGGCAGCTGGTGATGGAGGCTGTGGGCAGCAGGGCTGCCTGTGCTCTGCCCTGTGTGGGAAGCAGCCGCTGCAGGAGTCGGGAAGTGGCATTTCCAGGGCTGCACAGCAATGGAGTGTGCAAGGGCAATGGGGAGAAAAAGGCTTCTGGGCAACACATCCCCGGAGGTCCCTGCTGCCGAGCCGTAAGCAGGGAGGTTTGGCCAGGGAGGGCTGCAGCAGGTGCCAGCACCTCTAACTACTCATGGGGATGAGTCAGCAGAGGCCAAGGAAGATGGGGAACTGCAGCAGGGATGGCCATGGCTGGAGTAGCTGGGAACGAGCCCTGCGTGCAAAAAGGCGACTGGAGAGGATGGCAGGGAGTTCTGCACGAGCCACTGTGGGGACGGAGTGGGGAAGAATAGGGCAGAGCCATCAGCAGACGAGACTGTTCTGGGAACAGAGAGGTATTGCTTGTGCTCACAGAAAAGTGGGACTACTGGACACTGGAGCCCAGGACATCCATCCCGGCGCCGGGGCTGGTTGGGCTGGGAGCTCCTGGCTCAGGAGCTCAGGATGCCCTATCCCGGGGCTTCCCCAAACGCCATGTGCCTGAAACACAGCCGGGGGAGTCGTGGGCAGTGGCAGCAGCACGGCTGCGGGGCTCCAGGAGGAGTTTCTCTGCACAGCAAAGACTCTTGGTGGCACAGCAGTGGGCATGGGCAGGCAGCAGTTACCTTCTCAGGCAAGAGATCCCGGTGTGACAGGGGTGGCAATCAACTTCACATGGTAGGCAGCTCAACTGGGGATGAAAATTGGGAGATTTGAAACATCGGATTTCCTGTAATAGTCTGCCAAACAGGAGAGGGCAAAAGCTCCCCTTGCTGTGTGGCTGAAGGTAGGAGAGCAAAGCAAAGCTGGGGAGAGTGAGGCCAGAAGGCAGGACAAGCTTCCCAAGGCAGGCTGAACCCTGCTGAGCCAGGTACTGTGGAAGCTGCCACAAGCTGCAGGCTTGGAAAAACATCTCCAGTGGTGCCCAGCACTTGCAGGGGCATCTGCAGTGGCACCTGGGGCTCATCACCTGGGCATTCCAGCTACAAGACAGACAGCTGTGTGTCAAACAAGATATTGGCTTACCTGGAACATACACTTCCGTATTAGCAAAATGAAGATGATGAAAGCCACCAAAACAACAAGCATGAACACGTTCAGCACATCCTCTAGGTTCTGTTATGAGGAAAGGAAGGAAGATAACGGTGGTGAGGGGATTATTCCTTCCATTTTCTCATGCCCAGAAGACCACATGCAGAAGTGCTCAGCAGCTCTCCTACCTTCTCTGTGGGTTCCTGATCCTCCTCCAAAGCTGTGAATCTGGTGATGTTTTCTTGCAGACAACAATGGTCCATGTAATCAGAGGCACCTTGGGTCTCTTGCCTCTCCCTGAGCACATTGAGAAGCAGCCTGGTCTTTGAGACCAACTTGGCACAGGCCAGCTGGAGCTGGGGAAGGCTGCAGTCAATCCTCAGGGCTTCCTCCATGTGGGCCATGAACATTTGCAGGCCTTTGTCTGCCTCCAGAGAGTGCTGGTGATGATCATCCATGGTTTCCAAGAGTTCTCCTGGAACCAGTTCAAGGTCTGGACTTTGGGGCCTCCAAGGTTTATTGAGGAACATGGAGCCTTCTTTCTGTTGCTTCCAGTATCTGTTTATGGTGTCAGGGATGACCACGTGGTGACTGCCTAGAGAAGAATGCTCCTCTTCAGGCGTGGCCTTTCCCCTGCTGCTCGCAGTGGGGCAACTCTGAACCAAGGGATCAGAGAAAAAATCCAGGTTCCTGTTTGGACCCTGGTCAGCTCTTGGCTTTGGCTCCACTTTCACAGGTCTCCAAACTTGGTCGAAAAGCTGATTATGTCCAACCCTATCCTGGCTGTGCCCCTTCTTGTGCCATTTAGGTGTCCTAATATAGTTCTTCCTGGGAGCTGGATCTTCCTCCTCATCTCTGTGTTCACCAGTGATAGAGACATCGTAAGCATGGTTTAATCCACCAGCTACATCTGAGGGGTTTAATCCATGCCAGTTTAAACGTGACTCCATCTCCTCTTGAGCCCAGATTGAGTGTGACTTTTCCACCACATTCTTCAAATTGACAGGCTTGGGCAGGTGTGGGAAAATGCTTTTTTGAGTCTTGATGCTTTTAGACCTCTGCAACTTCTTCTTCAGCAGTTTCTTCTTGAGCTTGGCCCTCAGGTCATCAACACTTATTTTGCTTTTATGCCCCGAGAGATGCTGAGGGGGATCTGA
>VXBI01011467.1:0-11864 GCA_013397375.1 Toxostoma redivivum | reverse complement strand
CTAAGAAAGGACAGTAGCTCTTTGGATAGTTGGGAAAAATAGCCATGTGACCATTCCTCAGGATGTGTCCCACAGGAAAAACAACAGGTGTTAATCTTCATTATGAATTCCATTCTGTTTTTCACCAGATTCCATTCTATTTTGACCACATTATCATCCTGGGAGAATTCCTCCCTTTCTGAAGCTCATCAGCTTATCAGTCTGGGAATGGATCTGAGAAGCAGGAGAAATCCAGGCCTGAGAAAAAATTCTCAAGCTGTAATTTCCTAGTTCTCTAAATATGTCTGTCCACAATGGGACAAGGAGTAATGGGTACATACTGAAAGAGGAGAAATTTAGTCTAGATATTAAATTTTTTTTTTTTTTACTGTGAGGGTGGATAGACATGGAAACAGGTTGCCATGGGAGGTTGTGGATACCCCAAGCATAGCAGTGTTGAAGGTCAGGCTGGACAAGTCATTGAATAACCTGAGCTAGTAGGCCAAACTGCCCTTGTCAGAGGAGTTGGGCGAGAACAATCTTTAAGATACCTTCCAACCCTATGATTCTATGTCTGAGAATAGAGCTCGGGTTGCCTGGGACTCAGGTTTCAGAAGGAAGGTTTATATTGGTTGTCAGTAAAATGTTATTCACTGACATTGTGACTAGGTGACTAGGCATTGCCACAGGCTGTCCAGGAAAGTAGAATCACCATCCCTGTTAAAAAGGTGTGTAGTTGTGACAGTTCGGAATATGGTTTAGCAGTGAAAATGGCAATGTTGGGTTAACAGTTAGACTTCATTATCATTGAGGTCTTTTCCAACCTCAATGAGTCTCTGATTCAAAAAGTGATTTCTCATCACACATCCCAGTGGGATGAGACCAGTTCTTTTGCCAAGCTCATGAGCTCACTGACTGCCTAAGTGTGAGCAAAGTATTCATAAACTGAAAAGGAGAAGACATATGCAGAGTGTTTGGCTGTATGGAGCCAGCAAACAATAACAAAGTAAAACAAATGATATCACTATGTAGCAAGAAGCACTCTTTAGGAGACAAGTCTCACATGCATCAACTGAATGTTGATTACATCTTCCATCTCGCATTGTGATTGTAGTCACAATGAGACACTGTGTGGAACTACTGGTATTATCACAAAATCACAGAATGGTTGAGATTGGAAGTAACCTCTGGCTGACACTGGTCTAATAGCTCTATTCAAGGAGGACTACCTAGAACCGGTTGCCCAGAGCCATGATTTTTGGTTATCTCTGAGGTAAGAGACTATAACATCTCTGGGAATCCTGTGCTCAGTGCTCAGCCAATCTTCACTGTGAAAGCAATTTCTCAGTTTCAGAGAAAACTCCTTGTGTTTCAGTTTGCACCAATTGCCTCTCATCCGGTCAGAGGGCACCTCTTAAAGCAGTCTGGTTTTACACTCGCATTTCAGGTATTCATATACATCAAGGATCCACCTAAGGCTTCTCTTCTCCAGGCCAAGCAGTTCTAGCTCACTCAGCCTTCCTTTGGAGTGCTGAAGTCCACCACTTTTCTGGCCCTTCACTGGCCAGTTGCCAGCAGATACTTCTTTTGTTCTGGGAAGTGCAGTACTCATCACCTAACTCCAGTTGTAGCCTAAACAGTCCTGAATAAAGGGGATCCCTTCCCTCAACCTATTGTCAATACTTTCCCTGGAAAAGGGAAAATTATGTTTCTCAAGACATCATTAGCCTTCTTTTTGACAAAGTCACATTAGTGATTCGTGTCCACTAGGTCCGTGACAGCCCTTTCTGCCAAGCTTCCTTCCAGATCAGTGGGCCACAGAGAACCCTCTGATGTGCAAAACTCCATCCTCAGGTGCAGGCCTGTGGGAAATAGAAAAGGTATAAAACTCTCAGAAACCTGTGTGAAAGCAAATTTCAAGATGGAGAAAAGCAAGAATGCTGAAGACACAAGGAGAAGAAACAATAGGGCTGTGAGCAGTGTAGAGATAGGCCCTAGGAAAATGTTAAGCAAGATAGTAGAAATATGTATGCTTAATAATGAAGCTTTATCCATTGTTTTAAGCTATTACAAGCAAGCATTGTTCAAAGCAAGACATACATGTAGCTTTATTAATTGGCCTTAGAAATTCTTGTCAGCTTTTAATATTATGCTATTGGCTAGAAAGTTGTTAAAAGACTTTGTAACAAAAGGAACTTCATCAGCTGTTGTGAAGCAGCTGAAGCTGTTTCCATCTTCCTTGCTTGGCTTTGTAAAATGAGACTGATAACTGTGATGGAATAAAACCTTTGAGAAAGCTGCTCCAGCAGGCCTGTCCTGTTGTTTGTGTACATAGATGTATATAAATATAAAATAAGAGAAAAATATATCCCCAGAAACCCAACACAGGACTTTGCACTTCTCCTTGTAAATCATTGTGAGGTTCCAGAAAGCATCTACCTTCAGCTTGCTGAACCCCTCCTGGATGTCAGCATGACCGTATCAGCCATTCCTTCAAGTTTTGCATCATCAGCAAACTTACTGAGAATACAGTCTGCCCTATCCTGTAGATCATTAGCAAAGTAGTTAAATAATATTAGACCAAGTATAGACCCCTGATATATACCACTAATTACTGACCTCCAACTAGACTTTCTTACACTGATCAGAACCCTCCAGACTCAGCCATTAGCAGGTTTTCATCTCACTTCACTTTCTGATTATTCAGTCCATATATAAACAGTTTGTCTATGAGGATCTTACAGGAGAGAGTATCAAAGGCCTTACTGAAGCCCATGCGTACAATATTCCCTGCTCTCTCCCATTGTCTACCAGGCCAGGCATTTCATTATAGTTGTTTATCAAGCTGGTCCAGCATGGCTTCCCCTTCAATCCATGCTGAGTACTCTTGGTCATCTTCTTGTTATCCACCTGCCTAGACATTTTTTGCTTGTCTAGTTGCTCCATCCCCTTCCCAGAAACTGAGGTAAAGCTAATTGGTATTTTATGCCCTGGGTCATCCTTCTTGCTCTTCTTCAAGATAGCAGAGATATTTGCTTTCCTTCAGTCTTCAGGCACTTATCTCAGTGCCATGATTGCCATGACTGATTAAAGATTATCAAGTGTGGCCTCTCAATTCCAAGCAGCTCCCTCAGCATTCATCGGTGCATCCCATATTACCTGAGCTGAACCTGATCCAACAAGGGAGCATCTTAGCTCCAGGCTTTCCTCCAGTCTCTGAGTCTTTCTAGTAAAGATTGATACAAACAAGATTTTCAGTGCCTCAGACTTCCATGTCTTGTGTATCCAGGTCCCCTTTACCACTAAGTAACGGGTCCATATTTTTCCATCTTTCTTCTATTGCCCGTGTACTTGGAGAAGCCATTCTTGCTGTCTTAGACATATATGGCCAGATACAATTTCATTTAGGCATTAGCTTTCCTAACTTTATCCCTGGTTGCTTTGAAAATGTTCCTGCATTCCTCCTAGGTCACCCAACCTTGCTTTTATCCTTCATATTCTTCCTTTTTCATCAGAGTTTGTTTAGGAACCCTTTGTTCACCTATACTATCCTCCTGGTATTTTTGCCTAACTTCATGTTCATTGAGATGAGAGTCTCTTGAGCTTTAAGGAGCTAAGCCTTGAATATCAACCAGTATTTTGAGGCCACTGTTCATCAGGTTGTAGTTGTTTTCTTTAAAGAGCTGAGAAGCTATTAGTAGTTATAAAATTGTTTATTGCAAAGGCACATCAGTCTCGGAAGGCAAAGAGTCACAAGTGTTGAAGTCCATGCTAAAGGTTTTCAGCGTGAAGTCCTAAATAGCAGCAAAGTCCCAATTGGAAGTAGAAGCTGCTCCCATTGAGGTCCTGGGAGGGCTGATGATGCTGCGGCTGCTCCTATCTTCTTCAGGTGATGATGATGGCGGTGAGGAGAGAAGAAAAGCGAGAGAGCGGGAACAAGAGCAAAAGCGAATTTCTCCCCAGTGCATAGATTCTTATACACAAATTACCCAGCAAGCTAAAGACACAAATTTGAACCATTCCTTCTTAATCTATTAGAATTCTAGTTTCTTAGCATGCCGGGTTACATATAAACTACGCATATGATCTATCTTGTTGTATCTAAAAAATGTAAGCAATATTCTTATTATAGTTTTATTATGTCTAAAACTATGTTCCCGAAGCCTCTACAGAAGCTTATTTTCAACACTAGTATCTACAACTGTGTTTTTCAGCCTTCACTAGAACTTGCACTTTACAAGTATCTAAGATCTTTACTCTGTAAAGCACTTAAAACATATTCTTACTTACTTGCTTGCTTATTCTAAAACTTAAACTTACACCTCTACTTTATGTGTGAGTGGCTTAATATACTTCAATCCATCCAAAGGTTTTAATTCGATCCCTGCACCCTGATTTCTCTCTGAAGAATTCGGAGAGACTCTTGATTTACAGACTCCAACAACTGTTCCCTCCAGGGCCTTATCTCAAAAGACTTTTCTGAAGTTTCTGGTGCATGAGCTTGCTTTTCACCTTCTTCACTCCCCCAAGAATCCCGAATTTCATTCTGCTGGTCACTGCAGCAAAGGCTGTCTTTGGCATTTGCGTTCCAGGTGAATACATTCTTATTAGTGATTTTGAGGAGCAACATATCTCTCCTTGTGTCACTCAAAAAAGATTATCCTGAGTGTACGCCTGGGTTACCTGTGTCCTACTGTATTGTCCCTCCACTAGATACTGGGGTGTTTAAAGGCCCCCATGAGTACCAGGCATTGAAGACATGAAGCTGTTCCTGTATGTCTACAGAGAGTCTCATATGGCTGTTCTTCTAGGTCATGTATCCTACATTAGATGCACACTGTAATGTCACCTTTACCTGTCTTCTCTTCATAAATCCTAAACTGTAAATTCTGATTTGTCTCCTCACCCATTCCCAGCCAGAGGAGACAAATCCCTGTATTCACATTTTGGCCTTTGTAAAGAGTGTCTGTCTTTAACACTCTATTCATTAAATTCAATCCACTTCAAGTCTGTCACTGAAAGAGATGTCACAGACAGCCCAGGGCAGTTTCCAGGCATGACTCGTTTGTCTTGAATGTCAATAACTGATAGCACAACACTGAGACCAGAGCAGACTTCCATGAACACTACTGGGATCATTCATGAGCAGCTGCAGTGTAGGAAGATGTCTTCACAGAAGATTTTATAAAATCAGTCTTCAGTTCTGAAAAGAAATTAATAAACCCTAAACAAATGAACAACAATAAAAAAACTCACAACACCAAAAAAAAAATGAAAGTACTATAAAGTCAGTGTGGGTCAAATTGCAAATAGCCCAAGTTAAGCCTAAAGTTGAGAAAAGGAAAAGATCTATGAAGTATAATTTACCTAGGACATAGGAAAATGTAAGACTATGAAAACAGCTCTTGATTTCAGCACTATACCACTGGTATAGGCATATATCATGGCAGAATTACAGATGGGGACATTTGGAGAATGGCCAGCTCTGACAACATCTGAGAGCTTAACTCCCATCAAGGTGTGATAACTGTTATAGACCTGTTTGTACCTTGCTTAAGTCAGCACTTTTGCATGTGTTTACACAAGAGCGTGTGGTGGAAACCAGTGCAAAAGAAAAAAAAAAATAAAGACTTAAGGGTGTTTTTACCTTCATCTTCAGTTCAAGCATTTTCCTTTTAGTGAAACCAATTGTCTTAGACAATATGTCATTATACAGTCTGGGAACTGACCTGATTAAATAAGAGAGTAATAAAGTTAAATCTACTTCTGAAGAAAAATGTTATAAGAGACCACTTATGTATCTCAACAGTTACAAGACTCCACTAGTAACAGAGACTGGTTGACAGCTTTTCTTGTCAAAGTCCTTCATTGTCCTAGTAAAAAATCAAAAAAATTGTATGACAGGATGCTCTTAACATTTTTTCACGCTAATATGTTCCACCAAGACACCTGCTGCTCAGGAGAGATGAACAAGAGCTAAGGAAATGATGCTGTGTACAGAACTGATCATTATTTCACTATCTGCAATGGGGAAAAATTCATTTATCTCCGTGAATGCCCTAAACGCATCCGCAGCTTGCCCTGTTCTGACAGAAGAGACCACCTTTCACGATTACCTAAGTACAGGTGTATATAAGAACACAAAGGCACTAGCATGCTGATACAGACTTTACTAAGTCTTATGATCACACAGGTTTCATCTCTTCAAGGCCTGTAATATCAACATAAACACATCCCAATACACAACAAGTGTATTTGCTATGTTGTCTGGTAGCCGTTGACAAGAGTATATCAGTGACTGCTTTTTCTGATCTTTGCAACTGCTGCTCCTAAACCACTTTACATGACATTATGAGCCAGGAATGGGTACCTGGCGAAACTTTACCAGGGACCAAATCTCTAAGCTACTCTTAAAGCTAGAAGTCAGCTTCCTAAAAGAAGAAAATTGATAATGTAAGGGTATGTGGAAAGAATGTGTCTGCTGCTTGACATATCTGGTCAGGGCCTTTCTCAGTGCAAAGAGACGTACTGAGAAAAGGAGGTCATGAACATATCATATAGACAGAAACCTGACAAAAGAATCATAAAGTAGATAGTGATACAAACAAACCTGGGCAGCCGCACTACTTGGTAAGGATACGTGAAGTGTGACAATTTTCATTTTTCAATATGACCATATAACTAAGCACCTATTCAAATCTGGATTATAAGAACACAGAGAGACACAACATCCTGAGACATAAAACCTGACCAATTAGCATTAGCAAAGACAATAATGAGAAATAAACTTGTTACCTTTCATTACTTTTATTAGTTGCTTTTACTGATATGCTACCAAGAAACTGCAGGCAAACTGGGACTTTGCTACTGACAAAGACAAAACCTTAGGACCTTGAACTGAATCTGAGGGATGACTCAAGCAAATGGATGAGGGCAGGAGAAGCTGGGTAGAAGGAAACATGTACAGGTGAGTCAACTGTAATACAGGCTTCATTCCTGTACTTGTCTGGCTGAATCCTGGGACTGATCAGCCTGTCCTATTTTTTTATATCTTCACATGAATATTTTCTTAACTATTTTCTTAACTATCTGTCAGTGCAGCCTTACTCTCTATTCTATAGGAATGCATGGTGTAAGTGACCACAAGACTTGTGTGTGAGTGAAATTTGATACCAACTACTAGAGGCAGACTAGAGTCAGAGGGTTGTAGGCACACCTGCCATGGTGTCTGCTACTGGAACAAGTGGGAACTTTTAATCCAGCCACTGGGGTGAAAATGCTATATGTTGCCTGAATATGAGAGGATTGGCATTAGTAAGTAGGCAGGTAGGAGTAGGTGAGCTCAAGAGGTCTTTCCAACTCTAACTACTCTGTCATTCTGATTCTTTGAGGTGAGTGAGGGGTTGTTTTGGTTTGAAAGACAGGTATTTGCTAAGGAGAGGTAAGAACTTTTTTTCCTGAGATGGAGAGCGCAATNAACTCTATGTGCGAGCGAGCGAGAGCTCTCAGCCCAAGTGCCCACCTCTGTCCCCACCCTTCCTTTTTCTGATTCCCTTTGTCCCCCCCACTTCCCTGAGAGAGAAAACTATTACTAAGCTGTAGCCACAAATACTTAGCATAACAATGGGAAAAATTCCACAGGAAGAAAAGGGAATGATTCAACCCCCAACAGGGGTTCAGTGCCAGCAGCTGCTTTGGCACTACAGGCAAGTATGCCTGGCACTGGCACATTGTATCTTCCCCAAACTCATACATGTCCATTTACTAGCAAGCTTCAAGTCAAATAGCCAATGGCCTGGGAGGCCAAAGGTTTGGATCAGGGTTATCAGGCTGGTTCAGCTCTAAGAAACAAACCATGGAACCAGCACTCAAAACTACCTTTTCTGAAAAAGGTTAATACAGAGGTTGATGCAAATACTCATTCAGGTAAAGGCTCAAAAATACCTTTTGAAGTAAGCTCATTGTTAAGTGCATAATTTATACAGCATCCTGTTCTCTATAGCTAAGGATATTTATTAAATAATTTTAAAACATACAATAATGGCTTTAATTCAAAGAACCCCAAATATGATTGTTTTACCTTACTAAAATGTACAATATGTACACCTTTTGGGGGGGTTTGTTTTGCTTTTGAAATAGATATGGACATGCATATATGCTGAACCTTTATATTTTTCAAGTACTTACATAATCTTAGATTGTATTTTGTGTATACGACAGGAGTATGGTAACAGATGAAATAAATAGGCTAGGAGACCAGCTCCTTTTGAAAGGCCTTTATCGAGGGTCAGCTGTGGGTGGGGTGATCATGGGGCACACACACACCACCACTGCTCCCTGGTGACAGCACAGAGGAAGAGGTTCCATACAACTTTGTCCACAAAGGCCAGAACTGGTCTTCCATCCTCACAGCAGTCCCTTAAAAAAGCAATATGTAGGCTTGTTATCCAGGGTTCCATTCCTGGCCAGGCACTGCATTGTTATAGTGAAGATTGAATCCTGGGTATCATGCACATGGGTAGCTCAGGAGACAGTTCCCAACACAGATAGATTCATCTTGGCTTGTTAAAACTTCAGTTGGCTTGTTTTATAGGGGATTTATTCATCAGGACTGTACCCATCATCCCTTAGTTTTGCGCTCTGCATATGAGTCTATGATGTCACCTCCTCTGGTGCCATGCTGGGAACAGCAGCGGCCTGATGATACAAAATACCCAATGAACAAAAAAAAGGGTACACAATCAAGGGTTCAAGAGATAGGGAAACCAGCATCACAACTAAACTGGGGCGATTAACAACACCAACAATTAACGGTATTAACGCTATTAACAACTTATTAATTAACAAACATAGTAACTTTTAGTAAAACTGGGCTAGCTTGTAAATTTGTTTACAACAACAGGGATGTGCATAGGGCTGAAAGGATGACTGTGAGGAGACACCAGAAGCTGCCCCATGTCAGAGCTGACTACTCTTGGACCAACCTGTGGCTGGCCAAAGCTGTGCTAATCAGTAGTGTTGGCAGTTGGTGATAACATACTTAACATGGTGAGAACCACTGCAACAGCAGCTGTGAGAGAGAGCAGTGAACAGATGTGAGAGAAACAGCTCTGCAGACACCAAGGTCAATGCAGAAGGAGGGGCAATGTGGTGTAGATCCTGGGGAAGGTTTTGTTGAGGCAGCTGTGCCCTGCAGCCCATGGAGCTCCATGGTAGAGTAGAAATCTACCTGCAGTCCACAGGAGATTCTATGGCAGAGCAGGTGTGACAGGAAGCAAGCTGCAGCTCATGGAGAACTCATGATCTTGGCAAGATGTGAGTCCCATGGAGAGGAGGTTATGTAGGAATAGGTTTTCTGGCAGGATCTGTGGCAAGGGGCTCACATTAAAGTAATCTAATGACCTGTGTTGGAGTAGTTATTGAGGAACTAGAGCCTGTGAGAAGGGCATATGGGAGAAGTTCACGAATACCTGTTTTCCATAGGGAGAACCCCACAATGAAGCATAGGAAGAGAAGAGGAGATTAAGTGCTATCAGCTAACTATAACCCGCATTCTGCATCCTACTGCACCACTTGGAGTGGAGAAGTTAGAAAGAATGAGTGGAACAAAGACATTTTTAGATCGCTGTTACTTCTCATTATTTTACCCTGTTCTTTTGAAGAAAATTAAGTACCCCAAGTCAAGTCTGTTTCATTTATGACAGTTATTGCTGAATTTCCTCTCTGGTTTATCTTGACCCACAAATTTTTCATTGTATTTTCTTCCCCTGTCCTATTGAAGAGGTGGAATGATAGAGTTTGTGAGCACTCAGCAAATAGCCAGGATCAACCTACCGAGCTGTTGTTGCTGAGGCTGGAAGGGACCTCTGGATATCCTCAGTCCAACACTGGTCATTGAGATTGTATTACTCTCTGGATGTGTCAGGTCCTGTGTATCTCCAAGAATGAAGACTCCTCACCCCTCCAGACCACATGTTCCAGTACTTGCCCATCAGGGAAAGAATTGAAGGGAAAAAAAACAAACTAAAAAGGTATTTTCTTCTGTTTAGCTATAGTATCCTGTATTTCAGTTTGTGTCCATTACCCCTGAGATGTGGGTCCTTCTTTATTCTCTCCTATCAAATATTTATACATATAGGTAAGTGCCTGAGTCTTCTCTGCCCTGAGCACTTCCAGCTCTCTCATGCTTGCATCATTCTTCAAGCCCTTAAAAGCCACATAGATGTGTCTCATCAGGGCTGAATGGAAAGCATAGAATCACTGCCTTAACCTACTGTCCATACTTTCCTAATGGAGCTCAGTATGTTATTTGCCTTCACTGCCATATAGCACATTGCTACTTTATGGTCAGTTTGCTATTGACAAGGACCTCAGGTTCTTTCCTGCATGGTGTTCCTTTTTTGCAGGAAAAAAGAAGACCACAATAGTTTCACAACCCTGTGGAGACTGAAAAGCAATAGAATTGGGTTATTTTGATGATACAAAAATTATGCTCAGAGATTCACTAAATAAACTGGAAATTAAAGAATAATTCTATGAAGATAAAATTTCTAAAACTGAACATGACTAAATCCATGATGTGTAGTATCTTTCCCTTGCAGAGTAGAACAAGAAGCCACTCGTTATTACCACCCATATGGAGCATAAATTATTCTATGGCAAGAAATATAAAAGAAAAAAAGAAGAAAAAGTAGTGTCAGGAAAATAACTTTATTTGAACGAATGATTTAAACTTCACAGAGGTCAAACCATTTGTAACCTGCCAGAAGAAATTTAACAGCCCTGCTCTCTTCTTTGTGACTTAATGTAAACTGACAGACACAGATGTGTCTGGAGTATGAGTCTTATGCCATTTACACAACTATATTCAGTAGTTGCTCTGCTTTAACTAAGGATTATACAGTGTGACAATCAGAACACAGCCAAGTTGCTACTCTTTCTCAGGAAAGCCAAGGGGAGCAAAAGTGATTTTCTTTCTGTTACTTCAGGGAAAAAGGAGACACCTGTCAAGGAACATGAATAGGCCTAGAGGGCTACAGAAACTGAAGGAATTGCTGCTTTTGGCCAGACATCTGCCTTTTAAGAGAGCATCACTTACTGAGAATGCAATGTGGCTGAAAGGGTTGAGGGAGGAGAGTTAATAAATGCTAAAATTGCCTAGGTCAGGCTACAGTTCATATAATATCCTGCTACCTTCCCTTCAGCCAGCCAGAAACCTGGAGAAATAAAACATCTAATGTATTTCACATCCCCTCTTGGGAGTATCAGACAAGGGATCACTATAGTACAATAGAAGCAGATACCAAATTTCAGAACAAGGATATTCCTCTTCTGCTTATTACACTTGTTAAAAGTATTGTGAGAGACATACAAGTACTCCATTATTATCTTTTGCATCACTTTCTCATTACAAATCCTGGTCCACAAAATTTTTCTTTCAGGATCTTAATGGCCATAAAAACAAACCTTTCGTGGATAAGCTTCAGTTTCTGGTCTAAATATTTTAAGCCCAGACTGCCTGATTCAAAAATTAAAATATCATTCCTGTCTCTGTATTTGCCAGTAAGCCAGGACTGTTGGTAAATGATGGAGAGCGGCTTCACAAACTCATCTGCCAGCTCCCTCACCACCCTGGGGTGGATCCCATCAGGTCCCATATACTTATGAATATCCAAGCAGCTCAGCAGTTCTCTGACTGCCTCCTCCTGGGTAACAGGGGGACCATTCTGCTCCTGACACCATCTACCAACCCAGGAGGATGAGCCATCTTCCCACTAAAGACTGAGGCAAAGAAGGCATTAAGCACTTCCACCTTCTCCTCATCTGCAGTTACTAAGTTCCCTCTCTCATCCAATAGAGAACTAAAGGTTGGTCTTACCCTTCCT
>VXBI01011466.1:0-87176 GCA_013397375.1 Toxostoma redivivum | reverse complement strand
AATTTACTCTAAACCAGGACAACTCCACACCTCACAGATATTTTTACCTTTTTTACCTATGTAATCTCTATATAGGTGTGTAGAGGAAGAGGGTAATTTCCTTTTGTATCTTTGGTTTAAGCCATGTTGATACTGTTTTTTTAAAAATTTCAAGACATGTTTCTTTTATGAACTGTTATCTTCCAGTGGAGCCTTACAGCATTGCACTGTCAAAACAAAAGAAAACAAAAGAAAAACAAAAGAAAACCAAACCTCATTAAGAAAAAGCATCTGAGAATAAAGTTATTGTTAGTTGGCTCCGTTATGAAAAAGAAAAACATTCTTGTAGCCCTCTCATTCTTCAATTATTTAATTTTAAGATTTTCTAATAAAAATGTTGTTTTCATTCAGGATTTGATCCTGAGGTTGATCAGCTTATTCATGCAGGAAAGTACATTTAACATGAGGTTTCCAGAATAAATAGTCATTATAACATTTTTAAAATCCATTTTCTATGAAAATTCTTCATATTCACTTTAAAATAACCAAAGATGAACACTCCTTCCACTTCAAATACATGCTGGAAAATGCATGAAATTTTTATACAAAATCCTGAATTGAATTGAAAAAGTAGTTTGAATTTTAATCAAAGAAGAAATTAATATTAAAAATTCATATTAAAAAAATGCCTCATGAGTCTGACACCAGTAGTTTGGTTTTACAAAGTACATATTCCTCTCTTCTGGATGACTCCAAGCTTTTCTCACTTGCTTGTGCAAGGGGACAGCAGTAAACCACAATCAGCAATTTCTAGGGAAAGCCATTACTTCCTTCACAGCAAAGCAATGGTAGCTGCAAAATAATGATGTTCACTACTATGATTCTCACATATTTTCTTTACACATTGAAGTTAGAATGTCACTCCCTATTACTTCAGCATTTTACTCTGCATCCTGACAGGATATTTTACTTGGAATAGCACTGCTATTTGAGGCACAATAAAAAGGCATTGCAATAAATTGAAAACGCTCTTAAACTTTTTGAAATAAATGGACTGTATATTTGTTCTTCATGGTAATCTTGAAGAGCTTTACAATCAGCTGTCTTTTTGCAGCTGCCATCTGCATGTTCCTGAACTCATTCAGGATGTCATACAGCTCTGAATAGAAAGCCTCATAAGGTCATTTTCTGCCTTTGAGCTTTACACTTAAAAGATTTGGCATATCTGCAGTTGCAAAATGCAAAGCATTTCACCCAGAATAAATTTCCTGTCAAATGACAATTTATATCTATGCAAAGCACAGCTTTTGTTTATGCATCACAGGTCTGATTATGTGTAGATTAGCTGAACCCTAGAGAGGTGTCTTAATTTTTCCTAGTAGAGACCAGGACCAGACAGTTTGGAGCAAGAAAGCAGTTGGAAACTTTTGTGACAGAATATTTTTAAATTGACTCAGGAGCTGAATTTTACATGCATTTTCCTTACTTTATTGTCTCTGAGACAGGGGTACAGATTTAGAATAATTTCATGTTAAGCTAGGATTTTGGATGGAGCTGGGATCACTAGGGATGCATTGTGCTTGGCTTTTAATCTTAATTTCTCTGAGAGTGTGCCACTTTTTCTGGATAGGTTTTATCATTAGGTTTTTTTTATACAATGGAGAGCTTTGGACCAGCATCCGACAATGAAGAAATATGTCATGAAAATCAAGGCATGCCTCAAAGATCTTTCCAGATGAGAACCTTAGAATAGCAGAAATATAGATGCACAAATAAAATTAATCCAGGTCTTTATGAAGAAAAACAGTGAAGGATCCTTCCTTAGTCATAAATACGTTTTATGTTAAAAGGCCACTTTATATAGAAGCACATATTAGAAAACTAACAGGTAAAGACCAAGCTATTAGTGCATGAGAAAAGCAGGGAGATTAGAAGCATTTTTTTGAGTCACCAATACTTTGGTTGATTCCCGATTTTAAACCAAGACTGATTCCTGATTTTAAAGCAAACTGCTTTTTTATATTTTTGGATGTAGACCTGGAAGATAAGAAGAAGCTAAGAAGTGAGGTTGCATTTGGTATGGGATACCTTCTCCTTATTCAACAAAAATATCTTCCATCAGTTTCTGAAAGAAGCATAATTAAGGAGTTCTGGTAAACTTTTTGTGTCTACTTACCCTGGAAGACTAATATCACCACAGAGCAGTGAGCCGTTGACAAAAACCATCTATGCTTTCTGTTTAATACAACATCAGCATAGTTTGCAAAATTTTAAAATAAACCAACAACAAAAAAAATCAATCAAGCATGCAGAGAAGGTAATTGTTCTTGTCAACAGTATATAGATTCAAGAAAGAGAGATGGAGAGTTACAGTGCAGCATTAGCCAGTGGGCTGGAGAGATAACAGTGATAACTGAGAAAATAGAGACCTAAACAAATGATCCTGTTTTGGGGGTGGGCAGATAATTTTAATGCTGATAATAATTTTCTAAATAATGTGATGTATTAAATAGTCAAATGAAGTTTCCTATCACCTATCTAATGACAGTTAGCTATTGAAATGTGTTGGAACATCTTAAACTATTTTGGGAAAAACATATTAGGAAATAGCTATTAGAAAATAATTCAACCACAGTCTTGATGAAAAGGAAACCTAAGTCTAGGTTTTTTTTTTTTTCCTGAATACAAAAAAGAAATACAGGAAGTAATACATATAGTTTAGAAGTGAAATCTGGAAAGCTGTCAGTCTTCATATAGAATGGAAGTGTAAAATATTAAAACATAATACATAAAACTACACAAAACAACAAATAATTTCATGATTTAAAGACACTATTTTCTTTTTTCCACTGTCTTCAATGATGCTCCCTCATCACTTGCCTGTTTTGAAAATGAGTATTTTATTTGTAGGCTGAGCAATGCGTGAGAAAATAATGTCTTGAAGAACAAGGCTGGAGTTTAGGCCTTATATATGAAGTGAGATTTTTGTCAGTTTCACTCCAACATTTAAAAGACTACTTTCTTCATTTAGGAAGAATATGTAATATATGTTCTTAAATACAAAAAAAAAACCCCAAACATTTGGATTGGATTTGCAAGGTGCTTGCAAATGAACTTGTTTTTTCTCTCTTTTTTTTTTTTTTTTAATTTTTTGTTGGTTTTGTTTTGTTTTGTTTTTCTTCTATCCTGAATTGTGATTGGGGTGAATATGTTTCATTTGCATCAACATTGTTCATGTCTGAAATAAAGCTTACTGAGCTAAGAAAGAATTTGTGTAGTACAGAATGCTTATTCTTTCAATATTACTGGTTTGGAGGGACATGGAACAAAGAAACAAAACTACATGAAACAAAAGATTCTTTATTCCCAGGTTTTAGAATAATTGTCTAAATTCCCATTTCCCTGGTAGTTTACTGAATAGCACAAGAAGTAGATAAAAATAATAATGCAGTTTTAAATACTATATAGAAGAATACTTCTGTTTCTAGCTTAATTCAGACTCAGCTTTTCTAATTCTCAAAAAAAAAAAAAAAAAAAAAGCAAGTAGAATTTGCAAGCAAAACAGAGTTTTAAAAAAATCCTAAAATCCTGGCTTTTTCATTTCCCTTCATGGTTAATAGTTAGTTGACAGTCCTATAAGCTGATGTGTATTTTTTAATTTATTGTCATATATTGTCGCTGTTGGGGTTTGGGGTTTTTTTCCCTGATCTGCCACAATGAGCACGGATAGGGAGTCCCACTAGGGACAGCCTTTCCTGGTGTCTCAGGCAGGTTTCAGCCTTAGCCGACAGGGAGAGAACAGACCAGGAAAATCCCAAAGGAAGTTCCACAGAATTTTTATTTCTTCTATGAAGGGGTCCCAAGCAGCAAATCCGTTGGGGCAGGGTAGCAACAGGGTTTTATAATTTGTGGTGGATTGGAATGGGGAGCAATAAGTACAAAGTTTGTAGCTTAATTGAAGCTTATCCAATGGTTTTACAGGAAGATAAAAGAGGGGTCTACAAGCAGGGAAATATTTCTAGTACTAGTCATCCTAAGTAAGCAACTCCTTATCAAAGAGATCATTCTCCAGGGAGGCCTCTCTGGTGTCTGCATCTTCCACAGCGAGGGTCTCTGCTCCCTCCACAACATATATTAATCTTTCTACGAAAATTAGTCAGTTATTGCCTACACTTTGCCAACAGCTTAGCTATGATTTAGTGATAATCACCAGACTTCCAATCATAAATTTTACCTGACCTAGCTGTGAGTTGGTTGATAGCTGCCTGAGCTCTACTTTTATGAGTTATGGGGATTTTCTTCTGTATGTAAAATAAAGACCTTGAGATGAAAATGTGATCTTCTGTTTTAATTTACAGAAATTAACTTCTGTGGAATTTTTCCAGGATTCTGGTTTCTACTAAATCTAAAGTTTTAGGTGTTCTAAAGTTACTGTTATTCCTTCAATTTGTATATATTGTTTAATGTAGCATATATCTGCTCCAGTGTCTTTTCTGTGCTCTTGAAAGAAAATATGTTTTCAGATAATATTCTGATTTTTGAAAAGTAAGTAGTACATATATGTTTTCTTAAAAGGGGAAAAATTATGTTAATTTATGTTGGTCTGCTAACTGAAGCCTTGTTTTGATATATTTCTGTTATGTAATTAGAATTGGATATTTATTTTGATTGTTTTAATACTTGATTTTTTTTTTAAAAGGAAATACTTTATATTAGTGGTATTTGTAGACTTTTAGTGCGGCTCAATTGGGACCAATACCTAGCTTTCCCAAATTCAGATATTAAATCTCTTTATATAATTAAGTTGTTTACATTTGAGCAATTGTATCAAAATCTTAAAAACCAGAACTACTTATATTTGTTAAAGAAATTGGAATTTGGACTATGCCTTCACTGTAGACTTTGACGTAGATAGAGATCAGTTGAAAGATTGACCAAACAAATACATATATATACTGTGTTCAATACTAATCAACCTTGACTTTGGTACTTATCCAAAAGGATAGGTTTAGTGCAGGTATTTGTTAAATTTTATTGGTTTCTCTGGATTGTATGCAACATTGAATGACATTCAGGTTTTAGGTTTTTTTTCATTTATCACAATCTTCAGTCAGTAGAATAGAATAATGCAAGTATAAAGAGAACCTAAGCTGAAACTTTAACCTTGATAGCAACCACATATACAAACACACAATAATTTCATGACAACGTACACTTCATTGTTTAAATTTGAACAACCTTGAGGATGTGTTCCTCATTTTAACAAGATCATTGTGAACGTTAAATTCAGTTGCAGTCTGGAACAAATATTTGTTAGGATCAAATTGACTGCTTTAGCTATTAAATGATAACATTGTGAATAAGCTCAAATTCAAACTGAAATGTCTTACAGATTAAGTATCTGATACAGCCATCCTAGTAGAAAAGGTTTAGAATTTTATACTGAAAATATAAAAACTTGAAGTATCTCTTGAATAAAAATTATTTATATGGCATAATGAAGGCATAATAAAGTCTTTCGCCCTGTGCAGAAAGACTTGGGGTGAGCATGGATGAAAACCTCAACATAAATCAGCAGTATGCACTTGCAGCCTGGACAGCCAAAAGAATCCCAGGCTGCGTCAAAAGAAGTGTGGTCAGCAGATCAAAGGAAGTGATTCCTCTGCTCTTGTGAGACCCCACCTGGAAGCAGCAGACTTGGGAATCTGGAGAATTCCCAGCTGACTGAAAGCTGGCAAATGTCACAATTTTCAAGAAGGATAAGAAAGAGGACCCCAGAAACTACAGGCCTGTCAGTCTCACTTCAGTGCCTGGCTAAGTTATGGAGAAGATAATTCTGGGAGGTATTGAAAAACACCTGAAAGACAACACAGTTGATGGTCACAGCCAGCAGGGCTTCATGGGGGGAAAATCCGGCTTATAAAACCCGACTTCCTTCTATGATGATATAACCCACCTACTTGATCAAGAGAAGCCAGTTGATATAATCTTTTTTGGATTTCTGTAAAGCTTTCAGTACTGCCTCTCACAGTATTGTGAGAGAGAGAGTTGTGTCCAGCACACATCTGGATAAACATGTGATAAGGGGGCAGCTGGCTCAAATATCAGGCACAAAGGATCACAGTGAATGGGGTGACATCAAACTGCTGACCTGTAACTAGAGGGGTTCTGTAGGGCTTCATCTTGGGCCCTGTGCTCTTCAACATCTTCATAAATGACTTGCCACTGGAAGGGACTGAGCACATTCACAGATGATAGAATGCTGGGAGAAGCTGTCAGCTCCCTCAAAGGCAGAGGCCCTGTAGAGAGGCAAGGTAGAGAGCTGGGCAATCACCAAAATTCAACAAAGGAAAGTGCTGGATTCTTCACCTGGGATGAGGCAACCAAGGATGCATGGACAGACTGGGAAATGAGATGCTGCAAAGAAGTGCCATGGAAAGGGACTGGGGGTCCTGGTCAATAACAAGTTGACCATGAGCCAGCAGTGCCCTGGCAGTCAGGAGGGCCAACCCTGTCCTGGGGACATCAGGCACAGCATGGCCAGGCAGGCAAGGAAGGGATTGTCCTGCTCTGCTCTGAGCTGGGGCAGCCTCACCTCCAGTGCTGGGGGCAGCTTTGGGTGACACAATATAAGAAAAATATGAATCTTTTAGAGAGCATCTAAAGGAGGGAAACAAAGGTGGTGAAGGGTGTTGAGGGGAAGCCATATGAGGAGTGTCTGAGATCACTCTATCTATTCAGACTGGAGAAGGGGAGACTGAGGAAAGATCTCTTTGCAGTTACAGCTTCTTCATAAGGAAGAGGAGGGGCAGGCACTGATCTCTTCTCTGTGGCAACCAGTGACCAAGGGAATGGCCTGAAGTTGTTTCAGGGGATGTTTATGTTGGATATCAGTAAGGTTTTTCCACCAGAGGGTGGTTGGGCACTGGAATAGGCTTTCCAGGGGAAGGGCCCCAGGACCAAGCCCGACAGAATTCAAGAAAAATTTGGACAATGCTCAGGCACAAAGTGTGGTTCTTGGGGATGGTCCTGTGCAGGGATAGGAGTTTGACTCAGTGATCC
The DNA here is from genome assembly GCA_013397375.1 of Toxostoma redivivum. Taxonomy (NCBI): domain Eukaryota; kingdom Metazoa; phylum Chordata; class Aves; order Passeriformes; family Mimidae; genus Toxostoma; species Toxostoma redivivum. The sequence goes on along the minus strand of VXBI01011466.1, from coordinate 80,135 downwards.
CTTCCAACTCAGCACATTCTGTAAACATTCTGTGAATACTGTATACAGTTCTGTTTTCCCCAACATAAAAAGGACGTAGGACTATTGGAGCAAGTCCAGAGGAGGGCCATGAAGATGATCAGAGGATCAGAGTATCTACCCTAGGAAGACAGGCTGAGACAGTTGAGTAACTCCACCTGGAGAAGAAAAGGTTGTGTGGAGACCTCATAGCAGCTTTCCAGAATGTGAAGGGGGCCTACAAGGGGAGCCTGAGAGGGACTTTTTGTTAGGAACTGTAGTGATAGGACAAGGAGTAATTGGTACAAATTGAAAGAGGGAAAATTTAGGTTAGATAATAGAAAGTGGGTTAGACACTGTAATAGGTTGCCAAAGAGGGGTGTGAATGTCCCAACCCTGGAAATACTCAGAGCCAGGTTGAATAAGACCTTGAGCAACCTGGTCTAGTGGGAGGTATTCCTGCCCACGGCAGGGAGGTTTGGGACTAGATGGTATTTGAAGTGTGTTTCAAGCCCTTAACTTTCTATGATTCTGTGATTTTATGATTCTATCTGATCTTGACCAAGAACCAAACAAAACCAAGAAAACACAAAACAAAATACAAACAAACAAAAAACAACAAGAAGGAAAAAAGAAGAGAATGGATAAGATTGTTTTTTTTTAAATTTAACATGAAATGTTGAGACAAAATACATGAAAAATCTAGTGTATATATTCTAAATTTATTCATCTCACTATTAACAACTTTAGCATATGTTAAAGAAAGCAGTTAAGCTTTTAGATCCTCAGAAACTTTGGGTACATATTTGTTTCAGCTAAGTGAAGAAAATGATAATTGGTTATATTTTTCTTTGATGCAGCTGAATAGTTGTAAAGGAAAATGCAAAATCCTGTTTATCTATGCCCTGGAGAAATGAAACACGAGACAATTTGTCTGCATATAATAAAAGTGCTTTCAATAAGCCATCACTTCCAAGAGCCATTTCTCCAGACTTTTTCTGATATTCATGTTCTTGGGATATATTCTCACTGTACCAGTTATGTTTCTTTGTTTTTCCTATGATGGCTGTGCTGGCATTTCTTTCTGTTTCATTCGTTTATGTGGTTTCTCATTATACCTTATGTAAACTAAATGTGGATCTCTGACAGATGCTGGCTGGCTCATTTCCCCACCTCCTGGGCTTTCTTGTTTGCTTCCCTGCATTCAGTTCATTGTAAAAGCACTTGTGAAAAGAACAGTCTCAAGTGTTTGCAAAAAGATGTGGCAAAAGAAAGGCAGAGCAGAAATCTGCCTTCCTACATTTAAATACAACAGATTAGATCCAAAGGCAGAATGATATTCCTGGATACCTTTAGCCAAACAGCACTCCCCTGCCCACATTGGTCAGATGCATGAGTGAATTTGTGTGCTTACAGCAGCACATATTGTCTTGGAGACCTTGATTGCTACAGCCTCCTACTTGTACAAAGAAAATTCCATACAACCATCATATGTAGCAGTTTAATTTAGATTTCATTGCCTAATGACTTGATACTTTATGTACAGTTCATATAGAAAATACATACTAAAGCTTCATTTTTAGATCTTGGGGAAGTTTTATGACAAACAAAATGAAGGCAGGAGCAGATAATCCAGGATATTTGACCAAACTTAAAATGTTTACAGGATTAGATGCCAAGCAAGAATTTCAGTGTTTGAGAAGCATCTCTTAGCCACGTAGTTTAGTTTTAGATAGTCTTGTGAGAAGCAGAGATTTGGACTTGATTGTCCTTATGGGTCTCTTTCAACTCATGATATTCTATGATTCTATCATTCTAAGCTTTATCATTCCATATCACAAAATATATGGAATTAATTGTTTTCTTATGAATTTGTTTCACTTGAACTGGGTGAAAACAAAAGTGTTTTGCAACATTTAACCAAAGAACAAAAGACTGCTTGTGCAAGAACAAACATTTTCTTTCAGTTTTATTCATTGAGATGTTGTGAGGTTAAAAATGTACTATATTGTTATAAAATCAATCAAACCTGTTTTTCAAACTATCTTAGGCTTAAAAAGTACAACCTATATATGAAGTCTTCATATAAAAAATAATCAGTGATAGCCCCCTAGCACAAATCTTTAATTTTAAATATGTATCTTAAAACTACACTCATTGATCTGCTGTTGCAAATATTTCTACTCTTTCCTGAATTACAAGAAGGGGAGCTTACATTGGAGATTTCCATCAGCTGAAGCTAACCTGCATTTCACTTCAAGTTAGCAAGTGATTTCCTAATTTACAATGGAAATGACTCATCAATGTCTTGGATGAAGGACCAGATTCCTACTCAGCAAGTTCACTGATGACACAAAGTCAGGAGGAGTTGCCAATACCCCAGGGTGCTGTGCAGCTCTTCAGAGGTACCTTGATAGGCTGGAGAGATCACAGAGAAAAATAATATCTGAAAACCAACAAAGGCAAGTGCAGGGTCCTGCACCTGGGGAGGAACAACTCCATGGACCAGTACAGGCTGGGAGCTGACCTGCTGGGAAACAGCTCTGTGAAGGACCTGGGAGTCCCAATGGACAACAAACGGTCCATGAAACAGCAGTGTGCCTGTGTGGCCAAGAAGGTCACAGCAGGTTGAGGCAGGTGATCCTGCCCCTCTGCTCAGCCCTGGTGAGGCACAGCTGGAGTGCTGTGTCCAGTTCTGGGCTCCTCAGTACAAGAGAGACAGGGANTGTCCAGTTCTGGGCTCCTCAGTACAAGAGAGACAGGGAGCTCCTGGAGGAGGTCCAGCAGAGAGCTAAGTCGGCCAAGGGTCTGGAGAATCTCTCCTGTGAGGACAGGCTGAGACAGCTGGGCCTGTTCAGTCTTGAGGCAGGGGAGGGGGACCTAATCAATGTCTGTAAGAATCTGAAGGGAGGGTGGGTGTCAGGAGGATGGATCCAGGCTCATCTTAGTGTTGCCAATAACAGGAGGCAATGGGCAGAAACTGGAGCACAGAAAGTTCCACCTGAACATGAGGAAGAACTGCTTTCTGNTATGTATGTATGTAGAAATACATGCAATATATTTATAGAAAATAGACAAAAATAATAAAAACTGTAATGAAAGAAAAATAAAATAAATCTTAAATAAAATATTTTAAATTTTATATTGGCTTCTAACAGATTTGTGCCTATTAAAGATATTTGTGGTTATTTTGGGTTTTTTTTATGGCATAATCTTGGTTTTGAAAGTTACATAGCAATTAATTCAAAAGACAAGCAAAAAGAATGTGAACCTACCTTAAAGTATCTGTGAGAGTGTAAGAAAATAATTTAAAATCTCTCATTCTAAAATATTAATTTGGAGTTACATGACTCTAATGAAATGTAATGGAAGAAAACACTATAATGTGTATGTGCTTCATGTGCATCCATAAAGGAATTTCAGTTCTCTCCTGACTTGACTCTAAATCTATTTCTTCAGACATGCACATTGATTTTGAAGATGTCGTGGCACTGAGCATGAAACATTCTTGATCCCTTGCAGTGCTGTCACTGAGATTGATAAGCCACATTATGGTTTGGTGGCCATTTAACTCTTGTGAACTTGACAGTATTTCCCTGGAGCTGGAGAGCAAGGGGAAAAAAAAAATAGGAAGGACAAATGTGCTGGACTTCAGCTGTGTCCAGGATTGCTATATGTATGAAATGCAGGTTTTCTGACAGCAGGACCAATCTCTTTCTTCTTTGTTACCACCTTGCTAAGGAATACAGAGGAGGCAAAATTTTCATTTAATGCTACACAATTCAGACTTTTCATTCTCTAAAATAAAAAAAAAATATTTTTAGAACTTCTGTATTAGCAGCAGAGATCTACTGATTTTGATAAGAAATAAAATTTGGACATGTTTGACTGACCTGAAAACAGCGTCATAGATGCTCTACTGACCTCCTCCCTCTTCCAGGCAGCTCTGAGGGCATAAGGAACTACTTACTGAGACAAGAACTTCTATGTCATCTTTAATTCTTTAGTAGAGCTCCAGATTGTTGAGAAGAATTTATCATTCAGAACATAATTAAAGGAAAAAAAGACCAGAACTCCCATGAACTGGCTCCTGGAAAATTTACTCTATATAATTTGACAAACTTCTGCTAACTGATAAAACTTGGTCACCCACAAACAAACCTCTATGTCATTTTTGATGCTCAAGAGCATTCAAGTCAACTACCCAGTGCTGGCAGTTGGGAGACACAAAGCTGCCTCCCACAGCAGCTGGAGGCAGGGAGAGACTCTCAGACACCACACAGGTGAAGCCTATGGTTAAGGGACAGCAGGAGTCCTGGGATTCTCAAGGGACAACACACTCCATCCATAGCCCAAATCTCAGATTTGGACATAAATTCAATCTCAGTTTTGTGGTCCATCCTTATTCTTGTCCTTCATGTGAGTAATTAACAAATGGATGTCTGCAGACCACTGCATTCCTCTTCATTTTGGTTCAAGGGCCTGAGAAAACTTAAACATTTGTTGTGTTTGAACTGTCAAAATGATGTGCCACAATGTGGTTTTGAGAGTTTCTGCTTCCAACTTTCAAGTATTTCAGGATCTTTTGTACTAAAGCTATGTAAAATCCTGTGTTTCATTTCTTGTTTCTCTCATTTATGTAACATGAGAGTGGGAGCATTTATGGTCTTCGGGAAGGATGTTCAACCTTCACAAAGAAATTGGTATATAATTACATTTTATAAGTAGGTGCTGAGTTATTTGAATTTTCTGCATAATCAATATTCTGTATAATACTAACTGAAGAGCTAAAATTCAATTGTGATATAATTCAACATTTAAAAACAGAAGCAATAAAATGTATTAATTAAAAATGTGATGTTTATCTGATGTTAAGAGTGTTGTAAAATAGAAATGCTATTATGATTAATTTAATCAGAATGTTACTTAGCTGAGGTAATTATATTCAGCCAAGGTCCATCAATACAATTAGCTATCAGTTATATAAAATGTAGTGAGAACAGCTGCATAGAAAATCACTGTAATTTGAAATATTGGAGGGAATATTTTTTTTCAGGAAGCAAGAAACCAATTATAATAATTTATTATTTAGTTTAATTTACTGCACCTCTCTTTAGCTTTGTGTTTTCTTCAAACATTAGTATAGTTCTGCTCTACTGTGTTTGTGTTCTGATCTGTGATGTGGGAGAGTGCCATGCAATTTCAAAAATTTATTACATGAGGAAAAAAATTACATAAAAATATAAGATTCTGTAAAGATGCAGAAATCTTTAAAGATGTAGAAATTTAAGTAGGGCTTTCAAAACTGAGGTTCAGTAGTATTTTGAAATCTTCAACATATTTATTCCTGCAAATGCTTGTAAAGCGTTTATATGGAACATACATTAATCATGATCTTGCAGAATAGCACTGTGCCCAGGTTTCCAATGTCTACAGAGGAGGACAAGCTCTGAATTGCACAGAAGCCTGGCCTGGCTTGCCACCTGCACTAGAGCTCAAGGACAGTCACAGATACTAGTGGAGCACACTTTTTACGAGAAGTATTGCATGCGTAGGTGCAATAAAGTATTGCTTTTTTGGCCGAGCAAATTTGTACTTTCCATCTACAGGCTACTTATAAAGCAACAGTGTATAGAGATGGCATCTCCAGAGTCCAGCATTTTATTACAGAACAACCACAGGATTTCCCTAAGATTGTGGAAGGTTTTTTTATTAGTTACAAGAAATTAAGTATATATATCTCAAACGTCCAATGAGTGTAATTTCCGGCCAAAAACTTACTGTTATATAGATTTATAAACTATTTTTTGGAATATATACTAGGAGAAAAAAGTGTGTTTAGTAAATCGTAAGTTATTTACTGATTCTGTGTGGATGCACCACATAATTTCCTCCGTAATATCATGGTTAAAAAGAATGGCAGAGTTAACAATCCTTTTATATAAGTTGAATATGTAGAGAAGTATCTCAAGCTGCAGAAGTCCCAGATACCATTCTTTACTATGCTTTCATGGGTATCAAACTTGTCATAAGTCTCCTTGATTTCTAGATGGGTGGTTTTCATAGACTTCCTGCTGACACTGATTCATGTTGCATGAAGTATTTAAACTTGCATAGCAGCAGATAGTGCCAAATACTTTCTCTGTTTAAAAGATGAAACAGATTTTAAGGCAAGTACATTGAAGGAAGTACTTAAGGAAACACTGAACTAGGAAAAAATATTTTTTGCAACTGGGTTGTGCATGAGTACAGTCCTATGGGAATGTGTTGGACATCTGGCACTTTTGAGAAGCATCAGACCTACTAATGGCAGAATGACTGTGTCATGCATTTGTAATAAGCCCAGTGTTTCCATATGCAGTGGATAGTCTGGATGGTGTGTGCTGATATAGCTCACCTCTCTATGGCCTTATCTGGTATCCCAGTTAAAAATTCTGTACACATATCAAAAAGTTGCCTCTGATAAGTACCTGTCAGATGACAGATGTAGAACAGCCATCTAAATCCTCCCATTCAAGCTTTTGAAATAAGGAAAAACTCAAAAATCAAGTCTTAGGAAAAAAGAAGAGTTTAAAAAAATGGTATTAGCATAATTTACATTCTCTTTCACTAGATCAATGAATATTTAAAATAAATATTTAAATAAAAGCAGCCTCAAGAGAAGAAAATAATTAAATGCCTTCCAAATATTGTACAATATGATGTCTGATACAATTAATTTGGATACTAGGAATTTAACAGAGAGACAATATGAATCCAGTCCTACTATGCTCTCAGTTTGTGCCTTAATTATTTGCTCATAGATGAATTCTACCTAGACAAACATATCATTTTACAGTGAATTGTGTCAGTTTAAGTTGCACCTCATTTCAAACTTGTTCAAGTTGTAATTGAAAAATCTAAATGAAAACTAATATATGGAAAACTGCATATTACTACTCATAATGTATGTAGCATTGACAATATCGCTAATATTGTTCCAGAAATTATGTTTATTGACAATTGATTTAAGGGGAATATTACCCAATTAAAAGCCTTGATATAAATTGAACGTCTTTTTGGAGAATCTGGGGATAAAAGAAAAAGACCTATGGTATAACTTGCCATAACTGTGCTAAAGAAAGAACAAAACTGTAGGCAGCTGAGACAAATAACTGCCTTTGCTGCCATGTCCTGCTGATCAATCATCACTGACTGCAAAAAGAAAACGATATAAACAGGTTATAAGGGCATGTCTCTCTCCTTAAGTTAGACAATGTCTTCAATAAATCACAGCATGCTTTGAAATAAACTGCTAGGACTCAGTCTGACTGTTAACATTTCTCTAATAAACCAAGACATGACTATTTGATATTAATTTAGGCACAACTGAGGACCGTCAGAGATAACACCAAACCTCAGAAGCCTTTTGCTAAATCAAAGGTCACAGAACATGCTATAAACTCTCTGTAATATTCCTCAGCTGAAGTAATTACCTGCACAAATGAAAAGATAAAGAATAAAACTGAAAAATATCTTAAAGTGATTTAGGCTAATTATGAACAGTTATGTATTTATGCTAATTATGTACAGTTCTCCAATATTTTCCAGCTGCCATATAAAAAAATCCCTGGGTGTACTAAGACATTCAGGATTTGAAATTCATCATGATATATAGATGACAAACTACTGAAACAGGCTGCCCAAGGAGGTTGTGGAGTCTCCTTCTCTGGAGCTATTTAAAAACAATCCAGACACAATTCTGAGTAAAATGATCCAGGGGACCCTGCTTGAGCAGGGAGAGTGGATTGGATGACCTCCAGTGGTCCCTTCCAACCTTACTGATTCTGTGATCTAAATCCAGATGAGACAATTACAAAATACTGGTTTTAGCTGTAATCTAGAAAGGTACCAAAAAAACCAGACTGTCATACTGTAAAATGGAAGAAAATATGAAGTATGAAGATGCAGATGTGTGGGAATAGGGAAGAACCCATAGATTCAGATGAGCTAGCAGAAGACACTAATTGTGGAAAAGAAGGGAGAGAAAGAGCTGATATGAAGAAGAAAGATCTTCAATCAAATCATCCAGAAAACTGAAAATTAGTTGGATTTACTTTGATCTTCTTTTAGGAAGGGAGAAACTTCAACAGTTAGATATCTCCACAATTTCCATTCAAAATACATGATGTCATCAGTCTTTAGATTGAAAGATTCTCATACTTGCACTAAATATTTAGTGTAAATTGAACGTTCAGAAGATATTAAACTGCTTACATCTTATTTAACAAGGGAAATGCAAGTGTGAAAACTGAATATACCAAAAAACCAACATACAATATTAATAGTTATATAATGTAATTTTTCTGCTGGTCCAAGAAAATTAATTTGAAATTATAATTTAGAAAAATAATTTCATAGTAAAATTTTAAGACAATGTCTTATCTTTTTCAAAAGCTTATTTTTTTCCTTTATAAGCTTAAAAAATATTTATTTATTTGATTTTTACTGAAAGTTAGAAGCAATCAGCTAAAGGTTTATCTTTTTTCTTTTTTTTTTTTTTTTTTTCCATTCATGGACACATGGACACACTGTGAATGATGAGTAGGGACAGATTTATTGCACGTTTGTGGGGAGAAAAGAGAGCCCTGATTATTATGAGCAGGTGCATATTGTCTGTCACAAGCCACCTGCATAGTGATGTGTTGGCTTTATTTAGCAAATCTGGTTCCTACTGCTGTGTGTTCAGGTTGCAGTCTAATTGGAAAGCTGGCAAGGAAACATTTGTACTTTTGTGACCTGTTTAGAACATGCCAAAGGCTAGCAGTGTTTCACTTATTTAAAAACAGCCATAGTACACTAGAGATTTTAGCTGCCAAAAGAGTCTTTGGTCACTAGAGATCTAATCTGGTGACTAAAGAACACAGATGCCCACAAGCTATAGATAATTGTGATAAACTTGCCAATATTCCAAACAACATACTGCATTCAGTGTAGATTAACAGAGTAAGTAAAAACCTTTAAACTGTGATAAAAACACTGCTTTAAAAATTGTGACTCTGAGTAATCAATGAATGTAAATTGGTGGCTACTGTGATATTTTATAATGTAATGTGTAGACAGGTTTTCATAATTTTTTATTCACATCACAGACTGAGATACTTGAGTTCATTAGGTATGGTAAAGTATGCTTCAAGATTCTTCTTAATATTCCCTTCCTACTCCTTGTAGGGGTTTTTTGCCACTGTTATAAAAATGAACTATTATTTGTTCATTTAACAAATAAAATTATACTCTTCAAGATTAACATTATAAACCCAGAAGGAATTGGGAGGTAGTACTTCAACTTTAGTGGAAGCTGGAAAACTGTATGGTAGACATTGTAAAGGTTCAGATAAAAAAGAAAAAGTTAAGAGAGTGAGAACTACAGAACTGTAATATAATTACTTGATTGTCTTTCAATGAAAGAATAAAATTTAGGTAGTAAAATTCTGGAGCTTTTCATCACTTTCCTTTTGGTTTCATTTGTTTGTTTGTTATATGGTATCGTCTTAGAGCTCAAATTCCTTATTTTTTAAATATACAATTAAAAAAGTTTATTTGGAGAAAAAACATCCCAAAGTATAAAAACACTTTATTGTTTGTGAAAATCTTAGAGGGAGATGATAAAATCTGAAAAATGTTCTAAAATTTGAAGAAAGTAATGAGGTTATTGAAAGAATGGGCAATTGAAAGAAAGGATGATTGAGAGAAAGGTTGTTGAAAAGAATGCAGGTGCATTTCATTAAAGTAAGTAAAGAAACTGCATTGGAGGAGGAGAATAGAAATGGGGAAAATTTTATGAGTAGCTATTCTTTGATGATATGCTCCACTTCTTAGAGTAAATAAATCCAGACATACTTCTGTGTTTTCTATTAGTATATGAATCAGTTACACTAGGATGGGCAAAATAATTTGAATTTTTTTTCACACTGAATTACTGATAGACTGTTTTAATCAAAGATATCAGAGCAGATGATTAAACTTTCTATCAAACAACCATTTATTTAATGAGCAATACATAACATCATGACTGCTTCATGTTAGAGAAAATTTACACACGTGTTTATTGAGCAGTTATGTTACCATTAAGTCTAGAGTGAAAATAACAAACATTCACTGCAAATTGGGATAGAGCTTATCACAGAATCACAAAATGTTTCAGTTTGGAAGATACCTTAAATATCATCTAGTTCCAACCTCTTTGCCATGGGAAGGGACACCTTTGGCTAGAGCAGGTTATTCTAAATCCCATCTGACTTGACTTTGGACTGTCAGGAATGGGGCATCCACAACATCTCTGAGCAAGCTGTTCTGGTGTCTCACTAACTTTACAGTAAAGAATTTCTCCCTAATATCTAGTCTAAACCTACCCTCTTTCAATTTAAAGCTATTTCACCTTGTCTTATCACTACACACCCTTGCAAAAAGTCCCTCTCCAGCTTTGCTGTAGGCTCCTATCATCTACTGGAAGGCTGCAATTAGTTGACCCCATAGGTCCACCTCTTAAGACTGCCCAGGTCTCACTGGATGGCACTCTTCCCTCCAGCATGTCAGCTGCACCACACTGCTTGGTCTCCTTGGGGAACTTACTGAGGATAAGTTTGTAGTGCAGTGCACTCAAGCCCAGTGCAAAGCCAGCTGCCATTTCTAGTGATGTGAAAAATTACATTCATTGTCCACAGCCTGCATGCCCATGGTGTCCTTGCTCAGGCTGAGGCACCACTGAAAGGGCTCAGCACAGTGATACCCTGTGAGTGGCAGTTAAGCAGGACACCAGGTGCCTTTTTGACAAATATTTTACTGTATGTGTAGAGTTCCTTCTTCATTGTAATGTTCTGCAGAATTATTTTCTGACACTAACATTATTAGAATTTCAGGTACTGCCATGTACTTATGATTACTACAAACAATTTTATGCCAAGAACATAATGTTGCAGAATTTGCTTACATGAAAATATTCAAATATTATATTCCTGGCTGTTCAGCAGTTTATTGTCTATGGTTGTAATGTTGACAGCAAATCAGAGATATCTATTGTTTCTGACCTTATTACTGAGGCAGAATATGTTTTATCAACTTGTTTGTGAGACAGGAAGACTTTACTTGCATTAAGCACAACATATTATTTTTATTATATTTTCTATAATAGTAAGTTATTTTTATCAAGTTCTCTCATTTTAAAGGCTTGTTAAAACTAAAGAGGTTTTTCATCTATTAACAGAGACATTTATATTACCAGATTCAACAGGATTACTGGTCATATAGTAGAACTGTATATTTCTATTATTTACTTCCAGTTAAGTCATCTTACAGAAAGAAAATAAAAGTTGAACCCACTTTTTTTTTTTTTTAAATGGGAGAGGATTATATGAAATAAAAATATCAAACTCTCTGTTAATATTTAACATTGTCAATCTTTAACTGAACTTCAAGACAAGTATGATCTGTTTTTTAAGTACTTAAGCACTTTATCACACTGCAAAATTTTGTTCAGTAAGGAAGTCAATAATTAAAATTAACATTTCAAGAGTGCAATCATTGCTTCAGAGCTTCTCTAATAAAAGATTTTAAAGCCACTGTACCAATAGGAAAGAGGATTAGTTTAATACAGAGGAAGAGGGGTTGAAAATACAGAACATCTGGTCCTGTCAATTTTTTCTTCAGCTATTACACCCATACTTGAGTATGTTTCTACGTTGGAGGGGGAGGTTGGAGGGGAGTTTAGAAATTAGGAGATAATATAACAGTTGCCTCAAATTTGGTTCAAGTAAAGACTGACTTGTCAGATTTCCTTTCATTGTAGTGGGAGTAGCCAAGAGAAGGGCCCTTTAATAGAATCCAACATATGTAAAATTGAAGCATGACAAATGATGAGATTGACCTTAACGTCCAGCTGAGCTTTGTTAGCTGCCTCCAAAGTTGAGACAGAAAGCAATTCAATTAGGAAAGAGAATTTGAACAGGATTAATGTTTGAACACATCCTTTTAAAAATGTAACAATATATTGGAAAGGGCTAAAGTGTAAAATCAACTGATAAATTGTCAGACAGAAAGGACTCAGATCAGTTTCCCATGAGGACACATCCAGTAACATTTGAGGCTTCCAAAAGTGTCTAAGATATCCACATGCAGCTGGCTGATGTAAAGCCCATTTGGTTCTAACCTGTAAAGAAATTTCTGATTGACAAGATTTTGAAATGTAACTAATTTTGTGACAAGCAGCATTTCTGATTAAACCTTGGGAAATATTTATATCACTTGTCTTTTCCACAATAAATGTGAAGAAACAATATTTATCATTGACAGATTAATACTTATAAACCTGACATTATGACATCAATTTTACTTTTGTCTGTAAATCCAGGAGAAATCATTGGCTAAATTTTGTCAGACACAAGGAGTTAACAGTTGTGAAAGATACCAATTTAGTATATTCAATTGCTACACATCCATTGGTATTTTTCCATGACCAGTTTGTTCATATACATTTTAGTCCATATTTCAGGTATGTTCATTTGTTCACTCTGTATCAAGTTAAAATTTTCTGCTATAGTTTTGTTCCATCAAAGCCTTAAAAAAATTAGTTCCTGTTATTCTCATCTGATGATAGCAATATTACTATAAAAAGCTTCATCCAACCTGAAGAGATGGTTGAAGATGTTTTGGCTACAAAAGCATTATTTGAAAAGTTTGCATCATAACTGTTTGCACCTTGTCTGAGCCTATTTATCACAGGTATCAATGAAGCTAGCACACAAAGAATACAAAAAGAAGCCAGAGATTACAAGTCATGGAGGCAGCACAGAATTCTGTATTTGTGCACAAAGTCCTTGGACCCAATGCTGAGCTTACTGAATCAGTGGTGAAACTCCCACGGAATTAAGTGACTGATTAGCAACATTTTACAACAGTGTTTCAACAGCTAATGTTTGAAATAATGTTAGTACTTTCCTCCCTGAAAACTACTAAAATTATGATCCTTGAAAGCTTAAATATTTCATACATAAAATTTCTTTACCTGGCTACTGTATACCTAAGACAGTAAAATTTTTAAGAGTTTTAAAATTGTTAATAATTTAATTGATAGAGAACTACTAATCAAGCTGTAAAAATAAATCAGGGCACCTGTCTAGCATAAAATAGTACCTGAGTTATCTTTCATCAGAATACATCTGTGTAGGTAAGTCAGGCCAGAAAAATAACTTCTAATTTTGCCATAGACGACAATGCTAATCAGTAGAGAAAAATGAATCTTTGCATCTACAATTTCACTGATTTGGATGGTTTAAATTATATCTGTCATGCATCTGGAACGCTGTGTCTAGATCTGCACTCCTCAGCACATGGAACTCTTGGCATGGGCTCAGCAGAGGGTGGCAAAGATCATTAGAGGACTGGAGCATCTCTCCTGTAAGGAAAGGCTGAGGGAGCTGGGCCTTTTTAGCCTTGAGAAGAGTGACTAAGAGGGGACTGTTGAATTGGAACCAGATTTTCTTTTCCTTCCCTGATAATTAAAAGTAATTAAGTGTTGAAAAACAGCAATATTGATCTTGGAAAAAGAAAACTTAAAAAATAGCAGTGCTCTAGCATGGCTCATAGCTATCATTATCAGAGAACATGAGATTTTTCACTTGATTGCTCGACCAGGATGCCATTGCTCTGTTAGTTTTGTTTAGGGTTAGATTTCAAGGAAAGCAAACATGAAATGCTCTCTAAAGAGAGACATTTATGCTTGGAAGGCGTTTTGTAACTGCTGTAAAAGTAGGGATATACCTGAGTTTGCCTGAGCTTAATAGATCTCTCCCAATTACACTTTTGAGTCACAGTTAACTGGGTAATGATACTGCTAACTTGATGGGCATTTGACTTCTCTTTCAGATGACATAAACAGTAAAGATGCCTTTTGAATAATTGGTATGAAGGGAGCTTTTGGTAAAGTTTTCACAGAGTCACGGTCTACTATGAAAATGCATATTTGGGAGAAGAAGTCTGAGATAAATGAAAAATTTTAGCAGATTCATTTTTACAGGGATTGTATTCAGCCTGTCTGTCTTAACTGTTTTGTTTCTTTATGCAATATCAAAACGTTTTTCAATGTTGAGCTACGATCACACTTTTTTAAAGTAAAGTTTCAATTGAGGTTTAAATGACTGATGAACATTGGTAAACTTAGAATTGCTAAACCTTGAAAAACTTTTGCTTTGACAGAAATGTCTGATGATAAAATAGTCAGTTAGACCAATAAACTAGTTTTTATGTTCCAACTTCAGAATACAGAAAAAAATGAAAATAAGGTTGAATCACAATATCTACTGAAGGAGTAAAGCTTAAAATTGGTTATCAGATCAAACTGTTTTAATTGAGAATTACTTAAAGCAGATGTGAACTGAATATATTGAATTACATTTCTGTGCATCTTTTTACATGTTTTTAATTAAACAAAAGTAGATTATAATTACATCTGAAGATAGCAGATTAGAAAAAAGCAAGCAAGCTGTCCCAGCAAAGGAGTGATAAGATAACAGCAATTTGAAAGTGGAAAGGCTTACATATGCTTCATATCTTCCTTCTTGTAGTCTATCAGCTGGGAGCTGCAGCTTTCTTTATTTCTTATGTCACTGTCTTAGATATTATGAAGGGTTGCAATTCTCATGATACCAAAACAATTGCTGAACTCTGTGAAAATTTTACTGCAAGGGCCAACAAATTGGGTCCAATACAAAGGAACAATTTTTTCTTCTTTTTCTTTCTTCCATACTCATGTCTCTCATTTTTGAGATTAGTATCTTGTTAATAATTTAAATAATGTTTATTTGGTCTGCTTCAGACTCATTTTTATCCACTGAAAGTATAGCTTCAATCCTGATAATTTTCAAAGAATTACTCCTTATAGAATCATTTTTTCCTTTTGACTATTTCTGTATCTAGAAGGCAATGTTATGATGCATATACCTTGATGCCTCCAGGTAATTTAACCTCTATATTATTTTATCATGCCTCTTTTCATATTTCTTCCTCTTTTATTAAATATAAAACTTTCTTAGACTCAGCGAAAGCTGCCTCATTCATCACAAGAAAATGTTTGAAAAATCAGGTTTGGAGAATATTGATATTACTAAACTTCCTAGCTAGTAAGTTGTTGGAAATTTGTCTGTTAATGGGATCATGTTGCCATTCCATTTATTATAGTAGCAATAGTATCGATTTCTCCTTTAGGAGTTTTGTGTCTTCATCTTCTTTTTCATACAATCTATATTTGCAGTACAGTTCTTTCGGTTTGGTTAGAGGGCTATTTTTCTTTCAGTATTTTCAGGCCTGTTGTCTTTTAGGAATTAATATTTAGAAGATTTAGTTTTGGTTCAGAAATACATGCATGTATAAGAATTCAATAAAAAATATTATCATATAAAAATCTATGTATTTAATTACCATAATTAATAAGGTCTATTTTTATCCACATTAGTGTAATTTTTTGTGTGTTACAGAAAGATACCAGTTCAGATATGAGATCTGATATCCACTGTATTTTAGCTGTGTCAGGCTGTTATGTTATCATGATGCTATGGCACTCGTTTTGAAGTTTTCCCTATTTGCCCACATGTCAATTCTGCCTTCCTCAAGGATATACCCAAATTATTAATACATAGCCAGTTGCAATAATAGGAAATTATCCCCAAAATAGTTGAATGAAACTGATGAACATGATGGGCTTCAACAGATGTAGAAACTATTTATGTGGATTTAACATGTCCAAACATTTATTAGTTTCTACTTGCAAGTAATTGATCTTTTTCAAATTTCAAAATTTATTTAATCACATAAAATAAAACAATAGACTAAAATAATACATTAAAGCAAACAAAATCAAATAGTGTTTTCTTTTTTTCTTTCACATAAACTCATGACTGTATATATATGTGATTTTTATTTGGGCTAAAATTTAATGTTCATTCAGATTAAAGGGTTTTGAATTCTCACAATACTGTTAACTAAGTGAAAACTGTTAATTTTCATGTACCTAAACATTTGTCAACTTGAGCAAAATATTCTGGCACAGTATCCATGATAAAGGGATACTGACACTGTATAAGAAAACTAATACTAATTTAATTTAGAAAATACAACCAACAAAAATAATTACTATGTATTTTCTGTGTCTTAAATTAGACTTAATATTTCAGTCCTAAAATATTGCATAAGTTCAATGGCTTACATAATCGTATTCATCAAGGAAGGTGATGCAGATGTCAGAGGAGATCTACCAAAGGAGGTGGAGAAGGTGGCTAAAATGGTCCTCTGGTCAGCACTAAATAGTAAGATGCATGTCCATGCCAAATATAGGAGGAAAAGCTTTATTCCTATCTCAGAATTTTCTAAGAGGAATATATATTTCCTACATAATATTACTGTGTATATGAACACCTTAAAAGCAAAACTGTTCAGGAATTTGCATAAAATTTTTATTTTTTAGAAAATATTGATTTATTGAAAGTAAGATTCTGAGGAAGAGTCAAATGTGCTTTTATGCAAGCTTACTGCAAAGACATGAAGAACATGTGGAAAAATTCTGAACATCATATGAGAAATACAGGTGCAAAACTATTCTTCTTCTAAGAGTTTGTCATTTTACAGGCAGCTGTCTTGAGGGTTAAACCTTTGGACAGCCTATTTCATTCACTCTGAATGTTGGCTTATTCCACACTTTCAGCTCTGCTTGAAAGCCTTATCCAAGTTGTGATGTTCTTATTCAGGCAGCCAGCAATGTATATTTTAAAAATATCTTCTGAGCAGTTGCCAGTCTGGTGGAATTGTGATGCCAGACATAGAGTTTTTGTTTTTGTATGTTTTTTGTGAGAAATCTGTAAAGTTAATGTCAATGTCTATGTCATTGCTCTCTATATCTCAGAAATGCTCCACTGAGAACTATTTTGGGAATGTATGCTCTCACTAGACTATATTAAGACTCAAAAACACTTCCTGATCTTTGTAGATTTATGGAAAAGATTTTTTCCTAATTGATTAAGTTAATTCAATGCAAAAAGTTTAGAAGATTTGCTGTGTAATACTGTCCTTATGTCTTCCTGAGCATTCTTATTATCCACAGTACTCCTCTACAGAATTTTGTGTTACTTCTCCCCAGATGTATAACCTCGCACTTTTCCAAGCTGAATCATCTTTTTTCTCTTTTTCCTGACTGTATTTCCACCATCACTTATTAAATTGGTCCCACCGCTTCTCTCAAAAATAGATGGTTTCTTTACATGCTATTCTTTCAGAATGTAGAATTCAAATAAAGGACATGCAAAACTGAGTAATGATTTTGTGATGATATAGTAAAATTATTCTCTGTTAGAGGAGTATAGAAAAATGTTTTGAAGTACTAAACTTGTTGACAATAAATGACTTATAAACTAAAATAACATTTTAGAGCTTTTTAAACTGTCTCCTTGCAACGAGGAATGCTAAACATATTTTGTTACCTAGTTTTTCAGAAATACAGACTACAAATCCTCTGCAAGTACAATTTGCAAAACAGAAACTTTCTGTGGGACGATGACTGGGGGTAAAATTATAAAAATCTGCAAAGTTATATTCACATTCTAATATAATGTGAATATAATGTTATAGGTAATAGGGAATTAAAAGGGGGACTGAGGTTGCTACTTCCTGGATGGAATGCATTTGGCATGCATAAAATCTATTCCACAATGATTTCCCATGCAACACAACCTGCACCCTTAAGTGCATCCTAAGGATGGAACAGACAGTAGAGTGGAGTGGAGACATTGCATATTCCATTGAAATCCTTGCAGGAATGGGAACTCGATGGCATCATGTGGCTGATAAACTGCACAGCACCTGCCAACCAAGGGAGAAGATGTCCTGCTGAATCAGCAACTATGGCCAAATATTATTCTTCAAATGAAATTGCTTCATTATAATCCAATTATAATATTAACACATGCTTCCTTCCCAACATTACCCACCTCCAAGGTACAACCACTCCTCACTGGGTGTGTGTGCTATATTTTATTAACTATATATTTAAGTGACAAAATTTTACACCTTATCAGTAACACAGGTATGTAGGACTCTAGTCACTCAAGCTACACCTTATCATAAAGAAATGATATAAAAGTGAGTTAAAGATGGGGAAAAGCTAGAGAAGACGCCATTCTAGCTTCTGGGGTCAGGTGACAGGCTGAGCCTGTCACCGGAGTCTTTTCCCTTGTAGAGATGCATATGGGGAAGAAACTTACTCTATGCATGTTCTATTATAATCTCAAGCTAACTTTCATTGTGATTAGAGCTTGTCTGTGTATCGCTTTAAATACATTATTGCAGTCAGTTACTCTCAATGGCATTTTTCAAACCTTAACCTGGCACAATTTTCTATTATCAAAGTGTCTTCTAATTGTGTTATTCTGTAAACTGTTTCATGTAAGTCCTGCAAAGGTCCTAGCAGTCATAAGCAGTCAATAACATACTCAGCAAAAGTGGGAAGATCTGTTAAGTAATCCCTCTTACAAATTTGTAATGAAAGATTAGGCTTTGATGTACTATTGGTGCGTGTGAAGAGAGGTACCAAATTATTATTGTAGGTCTGCCCCTTACCTGTTAGTGTAAGTGTGGATTTTGTACCTTGATTATATTGTGCAATTGAACAGTAGGGGTACTATGGTGACAATATGTATTAGAATGTATGCATTTCTTTGCTTCTATATGAAGCTCAGGTAAGACTGACTGGAACATTAAAAGATTTCATGTTCTGTTGCCTATGGAAGAAAGTGGAATTTATTATCACTGAGTTGGAAAATGAGCCTGTGACATATGGCTTATGACATAGCTAATGTAAATTGGAATGCGGAATTAAACTGATTTGTGACTTGATTATTATAAATCCATAGCTAAACATGGAAAAGAGATACAATAGTGCTGAGCTTCCTGCTAAAGTTATGACAAGATAAAATAGCCTGCTGTGGATAGCCAAACACAGTCATGATAAAAGGCATATTCTTAGCAGGCGGATTAGAATGATTAATTATATATGCACAGTAGTATTTATTATAAACTCTAAAATACAATTTTGTTGCTGTTATTTATTATTTCAAAAGTCATCCTAATAAAAATTTGTTTTCAGAAACAGACTGGATGCTGAAGGCAGTCTCTCCTGGATAGGGATTTTATGTAGCTCTGAATATGGCCTTTCACAGCAGACCAGTAACAGGATATTTTTTCATAATATCTGCAGTATTATCAAAATAGTTTCAGTTCTTTCTGTCTGCTGATTTAGTAATGAAACATATTCTGTAGCACTTCTTTGTCAGACATTGGGAAATTGTTATGCAAATTGTCAGATATATTCTTTTTCCTCATTTGTTAGGTAGCAGAGAAAGATGATGGTAAGGATTTAGAAAGAATGATCTTGTAACTCTGTGTTAGTGAATAAATTTTTATCATGAATTCCAGTGTGTTTACCTACAGGCTGGACACTAGACACAGAAATGGAAAGTTTTCCTTGATATTTACTATGCCTTTGAGAGGGTGTTACATCCATTCCAGAAAGTAATAGCCAGAAATTTTGATGTTTGCTTTCTGAAATGAAACATTAGCTTTTCCACCAAGATAATGCTCTTTGATTTTCAGTATTTGAACACTAATGCCTTTTCCATTTTATTCTTTATATTGTTAAGGTGTTTAAAAAATATAACATTTGGAAATGCAGACATTTTTCTCAGAAGTTTCTCCACAGAAGTTATAAATACAATAAAATTGTCTGGATATCACATTAAAAGATCCTGCCTCAGAAGTAAAATCCATAATTCTTCTTCAGCTGTACAGGAATAAGTGTCAAATATACTTTCAAAGATTAATGTTTTTGCATTCGAGATCTCAGATATCAAATCAGTTATTTGTTTTACAATATCGTTGTCTTTGTACTTACATTTACATCCACTGTGAAGAGGAAAACAAAATAAAAATTACTTGTACTTACACCTTTCCAGTTCGATAACATCTACCTCCCCCCACCCCAACTATATTTTATCTATGGCATTATGTTTCAAAACACTTGCCTTCAAAAGCTGTACATAATCACTTGTCCAACCATTATTTTTTGATGCACTGGCAGACTTGTCATTATTTCTGTAAGAATTTATTCCTTAAGTCATATGTACTGCTGCCAGCCTAATCAATGTGAAAGATATGTTTTGAAAAAACATAAACCTACCATGGATTTTGGTCTGTTGTTAATTTATGGATTTTACCAGTCAGTTCAATAAAGAGAGATCATTTTTTTCGTGGAATAATACAATCTGACAGTTAATCATTAAATGAAATATATCCTTCCAATTGAATCAATGTCAGGAATAAATGTCTGAATAATTTGGGTGATAAAGTAATGCTTCATTTGGTTTTCAAAGAAAAAAACAAAACCCCACAGATTAAAAAAAAACCCAAACCAAACCAAACCAAACCAAACCAAAACACACCAAACCAAAGCAAACCAAAGCAAACCAAAGCAAACCAAAGCAAAGCAAACCAAACCAAACCAAACCAAACCAAACCAAAACAAATAGAACAACCAAAACCTGAGTTGATTTAAAAAATAAAAAGATCAAATATAATCATAGGATTGTCACATCAACAAGGTCGAAAAGGACCCTTAACACCATCAAGTCCAAACATCAATCCAGCACTACGACTGCAATCCCTAAACCATTAAACCACAACACCCACAGCCAAAAGCAGATGGACCAAACACTTCCAGGGATGGTGATTCCACTGCCTCTCTGGCCAACCTGTTCCAGTTCCTGACCACCCTAACAGTGAAAACTTTTTTCTGATATATAATCTGAATATCCCCTGGCTTACTTAAGCCACACTTGGTCCTCTCACTGCAGGCACAGCAGAAGAGACTGGCCTGCACCTCACTCTTTTTGTGGCCTGCACTCACAAACTCTTTTCTGGTACTTGAAGAGAGTGATGAGCTCCCTCCTGAACATCCTCTTCTTGAGACTAATCAAACCCATCTCCCACAGCCATTCCTCATAAGATGTGTCTCCTAGACCGTTCAGGAGCCTTTTTCCCCTTTGCTGAATAGGTTCCAGTATCTCCATGGCTTCTTTAAGTTGAGGAGCCCAGAACTGAACACTGCACTCCAGGTGTGTCCTCACCAGTGCAGAGTACAGGGGGCAATCACTTCCCTGGTCCTGCTGGCTGCACTATTCCTGATAGAGGCCAAGATGCCATTGGCCTTCTTGACCACCTGAGCACGCTGCTGGCTCTTTTTGAGCCAGCTGTCAAACAGCATCCCCAAATACCTTTCTGCCAAACATCTCTCAAGCCACTCCTCCCCAGCCAGTAGTGCTTCATGGGGTTGCTGTAACCCAAGTGCAGGACCCAGCACTTCGCCTCATTGAACCTCCTGCAGCTGTCCTCAGCCCACTGATTCTGACCAGTTCTCTCTGTAGAGCCTTCCTATCCTCAAGAAACTATTCTCACCACTCAAATGAAACAATTTCATTACAATATCTATCTTTATATAGTATAAGGAGTTTGAAACAAAATTCACTGCCAACAAATTAGATAACTATTTTCTAATTCTGCATATGGCTTTTATATTTATGCTTTCATCATAAGAGACACTACTAAGGATGAAACACCTGTGCAAAGAGGGATTAGCACTATGAACTGTTAAGAAAAAGGAATGTAGTGAAAAACTATTTTATTATCTCTTATGAATTTTTTTATAAGAACAATTAATTCAAAAACATATTCATTATTCATAACTGAAAAATAACTTTTAATGCTAATCCATTCCAGTCTATAGATTATTACACTTTGTTCCAAGAGGGGTCATATTCTCATGTCACAAAGTAATATGGTGAACCATCACCTTTCTTAAGTGTGTGCATTATTGTTATAGCTTTGGGTCAAAAAAATTATCTTGGGATTATAAGGCTATTTATTTACCAGCAGGCAAAGTGCATTATAAGAAATTGTTTCTACTCCCTGCTCTCATCACCATATAATGTATAAATAAGAAAGAAATCAAAGTAACTTTAAGATGTTTACACTATGTCTTCTGTCAAGGATCTCTCAACGAATTATTTTCAAAAGTGTTTGCAAAACTTTCAGACAGTATTCTTACAAAAAATAGCTGAGAAATACTTTTGGAAACCAATAATAATGGTTATAAATAATGTCAAAATAAATTTTTCATTTGAAATCCAGCACAATGTGAAGATTGCTTTTGTAAGAGCCATTAAGTTTTGACAGTCATTTATCACATCAACATTCCCCCAAATGTTAGGAGGAATTGTTCTCTGTTCTTTGTATCTTCACAATGTTTCCAAAGACCTGCAGGAATTTATGCTGCTAGAACACAGTCTTTGGAGGAAGGTTAACTAACATGGTGTTGATCAAAACATTCAAAGCAGTATTGACAAGGACAAAGATGAATTTACAATGTTATCAACTAGCAGTTATCCACATGCAAAAATGTTAGAGTGTGGGATGTATAGCTTACTGATTTTTGTAGTAACAGAAACCGCGAAGAATCAACACAAAACCCCAAATAAAAATTAATTAATCTGTGCTTTGGATATAATTTTGTAAAAATATTTCTCCAACTCAGGAGGAGTTATTCTCTAAATACTCTACAAAATTGCATTATTGCTAGAACACTCTGACCGTGCACAAACAGATGAAAAGAATGAGTTAACCACATGTTTTGATTCCTTATTATTTTCCTTTTTTTCTCTAGCTAAAATAACACCTTTTCGTAAAGTTTGCACCTCTGACTACGTCCGAGCATACCCTTACACATAGCATTATACACTCATATTTTGTAGGTCTAGTTATTTATATGGCAATCTAACAAGAATCTATAGACTGTTGCTTCAATAAAGTGTATTATTCAGGAATCTGTGGTCATGAAAGTACTTACTGAACCTGACCACACTGACAGTGCCAGATTGTTTCTAATCAGAAATTAAGTCCAGACACACCTAGCCCTTCTGATCTCTGAGGACCAGCCAGAACAAAAGCAAATTTATTTTCTGCCAAATATCTATGCTATCAATGCAACAGGTGTACAGGCCAAAACTGATGTGACTTGAGAGTCTGAACAACATTGCAGACAAACCCTGTGACAAAAATCTTCGTGTGGTGGGGCTGCAGTCACACTTTCTATGGCCTCAGTCTAAATAAGCTCTACCTGCTATGGCAAGATGAGGAGTCATCTGAGGAAGTTGTTAATACTCTGTGACTTGTGGACACATACAGCAGGGAAGAAGCTAAGGTCTTTTTGGCATTTAAGTAATATATCCCCATCTGTCTTCTGACAGTTCTTTTGCATACTCCAAAATCAATCTCTTACACTTCAGCTTCTTTGGGGTGCTTAGGGATTTTCAATTGTTGTATATAATTTCAGAACAAAGAATTGGCACCAGATGTTAATGAATTTAAAAGTGTCTATAACTACTAAAATGACAGAAATTGAACAACTCTAAGTTCAAAACAGCTAAAAAACATGATGAAATTACACCTTTTTCGTAAGAAAACCTATAAAAGCTAATTCATCAAAATTATTGAAAATGGCTTGAAAAACATTCCAGCAGATACAGGTAGATCATAAAACTCTAAGGACCTGAATGAAGGTTTTCTCAGGTCTGCCTGAGCAAAAAATGAAATTCAGCCCTTCCAGGACCTTTTAAATGACTTCTAGAAGAGTGTGCCTTAGGAAACAAGTATCTTTTGAATTTGAAGCTAAAATTACTTCAGAATAGTTGAGGTTTTTCTCTGATACCAAATTTAGGTGGTATAGCATTTTCATTATCTCATTAAGTTAATGTCTATAACTCCTGCAGGCTATTTTGATCTTTTCTCTGTCTGTTGAGTAGACTTTTCATCAGGGCCTGGAGTAATGTCCAATAAGGTCTTCAGAAGTGCATTGTCATTGCTGGATTTTGGGTTCAATTAAGAGCTTTATCTTTGCTCAGTGAAGTGACATTCAGCAGACTTCTGAGACCTTTTAGTGAAACTGTTTCTTAGGTGCCTTTTCAAAGCTCTCTAGAACTTCATCCACTCACATTTTCCTACTATTCTTTCTTTGCACAGTTTCTATCTGCTGCTTTAACAAGGATACTGATGATGATATCCTGGCCATCATCTGCCACCAAAATAGTTAAAGTTATTTCCACCCATTCTGCTCAAAATTACCTTCTAACTTAAATTTCTTGCAGAATAGGGTAGCCAATAAAGTCCCATGGCTATTACTTCTAGTACAGTAGCCTGCAAAAAATAAACTAACTTTACTGCTTAAGCTCACAAGTAGTAATGATACAGATCAGTGGTAGCAATTTTGTCATTTGTCCTGTATTCTCAGCTTTAATTATGCATCTTTTCTCTCTATGTCTTGATTATTTCAAATGTAACTGTTAAAACAGGCATATTTTTGGGGAATAAATTAATTTCCACATTTAGTACTTCCATGATGACATCCTCCTGTTTGAGATGGGTTAGGACTTTTAATATCTTGTACCCTCATAGTGTGAGGTTTATGTCCTCCGAGTGCTCTCGGCACCCACTTGTCGGGTTCTTTTCTTTAAAAAACCAAGCAGCTAATAGTTGCTATAAAGTTATTTATTGCAGAAGCACATCAGTCTCAAAGCAAAAGCTGCTCCCAGTGATACCAGCAGGGCTGGTGATGCTGGGCAGCTTCTATCTTCTTCTTGGGTGTTGATGATGGTGGTGAGAGAGCAGGAACAAAAGCAAAGTAAAGCAAAAGCAATGGCCAAAAGCCCTAGCTCTCCCCAATGCATGTTCTTTTATAGAAACTTCCCAAAAAGCTAAGACAGAAACTCAGACCACTACTTGTTAACCTATTAGAATTCTAGTTTCTTAGCATGCCAGGCTACGTATAGACTATGCATATGGTCTATCTTGTTCTAACTGAAAAATGTAAGCAATATTCTTAACTGTAACTCTATTACGTCTGAAGCTAAGTTCTTGGAGCCTCCTCGGAAACACTAGCATCTAGGACTATGTTTTCCAACCTTCACTAGAACATGTACTACTTCTCAGGCATCTAAGACCTTTTATGTACTAAAAGTACTTAAAACTTATTCCACTTACTTACTTACTTGCTCACTCATGCTAAAACCTAAACTTTCACCTCTGCTTATGTGTGAGTGGCTTAACATACTTCAATCCATCCAAGGCTTTAATTCAATCCCTGCACTCTGATCTCTCTCTGAAGGATCCTGACTTACTGACTTACTGACTTACTGACTTCAACACATGGCTGCAAACCACCACACCCCTTTTCCTGCCCTGTGATGGGGCCTTGAGGCAGCTGAGTACCATTTGCCTGAGTGCAGTGACACCCAGATATAAGTAGGGCCCATGAAAGATATCATTCATGGACAGGCTGCTGCTGTTACCAGATCTGCTGTGTTTCTCCTCTGGCTCCTGGACTATTCTTGAGAAGGAGTATTTCAAAAGCAGGCACAACAGGTCACAGACAGCCTGTGATTGCTGGCTGAAAGCTGCTCAGGTAGAACATGGAAGATGTGCAGGAATAAATTTATCCATCCTCCAAGATACCATTCATTGTCATCTTTCTCAGATGAAATCATGAACCCTTATGAGAAAGATGCAATCCATAAGGGCTTAGGTATCTGGAATAGACACTAATGAGCATTAGCTGAACTATACCTGCTGACTGTGTGCATGTTAGCTGTCACACAAATTTGCAAGAAAGTATAACTACTTATATGTTAATGATTCATATGCAAGTCAGTACATTCCACGTCATTTTTGCTCAGAGCCAGCCTTTAGATGCATACAGCAGCTTAGCTGGCCTAAGATAATTCAGCTTTGTGCCAGAGTCCTCAAACAGAATATGAAAAAATGGGAAAAAAATAAAAAATGAGGTAATAGTCTCAAAAAACCACAGGGTGTTTGTGAATATATCAGCAAGTTCCCACAAAACCCCATGAGCTTTAATAAGGTCTGAGAAGATTGAGGTTTCTGTCCTACAACAGGTGTTTGGAATGTAAAAATGAACCATTCATTATAGTTCAGTTATTTTAAGCCAAAATTTTTATTTGGAACTGTTATATACATGGCTAGAAGATTAGGGTCTCTAAGTCTCCTTTGCTTATTTGAAGGGATATATGAAAAAATTTTGTTTGCTTAAATCTTTCACATGGTTTCCTGCTAAGAGTAAGCTCTAGTCTAACAAATGACCTTTTATTGATCTGTCCTGGAACTGCATCCTTGCTTTCAGCTGAATGCAATATGATAAAGCCAAGGTTTAGTTCATAGAATGAAACCACAAAGGAATCCATTTAATTCACCAAGGTCATAAACTCACCATATGTGGCTGCAGAGTGGATGGTTTTTTTTCAAAGCTAATTAGGCTTGCAGCTAGGCTAGTGATTACACAACCGCTTAATCACGAGTAAAGAAGAGTTTCAAGCTGGGAATCATGCCTGTACACCTACTCTTGCATACTGTTTTTCCTGCTACTCATCTCCTAGACTGGTATGGTGCCCTCTTTCAAATTAATTGAGGACTTTCTGAATAACAGGGATGCCAGTCAATTATGTGTTTACAAAAAAAAAAAAAAAAAGGAAAAAGAAAAGGTTGCATTTCAGTACAGGTGCTGATATATTCTAAAGAGCTACTCTGTGAATATAGCACCAAAACAGACACTGTGGACCTTTTTGAGTTTCAAACCTTGATATTTCTTTTGAAAGTGCCACTTTGAATACCTTAAGAAAAGTTACATTTAAGGGAAATATGTATTTGCAACCAAGCTTTATTTTTCTCTTGGTTTTGTGTTTACAATAAAAAGTCACTGCTATTTGTAAGAAAAAAGATTTTGTAATTATGACAATCAGAATTTAACATGATTTAAACAGGTCGGCAGGTGTATCACCCCCAGAATTTATTTTGTTAAAAGGAAGTGATATACAGACTTTTTGTACAAGTGGCCTCTGAATTTTTTATTCAGCATGAAGGGTGATTTGATCATAGTGAAAAATTTAATAAAACATTTCACAGAGCTAATTGGCTAATTAGCTCATTTTGGAGTACTTCACAACAGGAATGGTAAAACATATTATGATTTAATTTTTATAACATTTTAATAAGTGTCACAAAAGATAAGACCTACTGGGTTATAAGTGGAAATTTCCTTTACATTATCTGTGAATAACAGATAATGTAAATCACATTGGTAGAAATGGGCTGCAGCTGATCTATGCTCTATTACACTGTATCTACTGAAAAAAGATTTGATTGTTTTAGTAAGAAAGCAGTCTTGGGGAGAAGGTGTAGAAAATGTTTGCGGAATTTTAATAGGAACATTTCTTTTATTAATTAAATTAATATTTATGAAGTTCTTTAATATTTGAATGTTGACTAATAATTCTGTGGTAGTAATTCTACTTCCTGGTATGAAAATGCTTTATCATTTAATATCATGAAAGGGCTCTTGTTTTCTTGTAAGGTGAACCAAGTTATTTGCTGAGCTTTTTCAGCAAGCCTACTGCTGAGAAGCAGGGTAAGACATCCTGATACCAGTTCTGCATTCCTGAGTTAGGTGTACAATTTCTTGCTTAGAGTACTAAAAATGTCCTAGAGGTTTCCAATGATGGTGTTATGATAAATGAAAAAGAGTATATCTCTCCTCAATCCTATGCTCCTATAACAGTGAATCTTCAATACAAGGGCCAGTTTCTTGCCCTATTTTTTCCCTACATATTTTTGTCCAGTAAAATACTTTAGTACCCAAATGCCAAAGACTTAGATAAATGATGCCCAAACCCAACACTATAATTTTGAAAATCCCTGCTTATCTATTAAGCAATTAATGTGTCTATTTTGAAGTTAAAAATAATTCAGAGTCTTCAGAGTTGTGATTTTGCATATACTTAAAGCTATCACTGAAAACCATCACGCAAGAACAAGTGATTGATGCTTAGCTGGGTCTGAGCTCTGTCTCAGGTCTAAAAGGAGAATATAGCATCAAATCATATAAGAGCTTGATTTTGGAGACCTGCCTAGAAAAGGAAAAGAGGTGCTAGCAAAATCAGACCTTTCCCACGAGACACTGAGGTTACCTTACTGTATTTAACCTTTATTTAGGAATGTACTGGTTGAGATGCTTACTCAAACACAGGAGATCTAGCTCTGGCCAACAACAAGGAGGTTGCTTTCAACCTCTTTGCAAGATTATGCCTTACACAACAAGATGGATAATGCACTGGGGTGGCCTCACCTCAAGTACTATGTGCAGTTTTGGGCACCACAATATAAAAAAAAAGATATAAAGAAATTAAAGAATATCCAAGTGAAGGCAAGGAAGATGGTGAAGGGCCTTGGGGGGAAGCCACCTGAGGTAATTTGCTCTGTTCAGCCTGGAGAAGGAGACTGAGGGGAAACCTCACTGCAGTCTATAACTTCCAGGGAAGAGGAAGTGGAGGGACAGGCATCAATCTCCTCTCTGATGATCGGTGACAGGACCTGAGAGAGTGGCATGAAACTGTGTCAAGGGAGGTTTAGGTTCTATATTAGGAGAAGTTTCTCCACTCAGAGGGTGGGTGGGCACTGAACAGGCTCCCCAGGGAAGCGGTCCCAACACCAACTCAAGAAGCATTTGAGCAATGCTCTCAGGCATATGGTGTGATTCTTGGGACTGTCCTGTGCAGGACCAGGACTTGGACTTTCTTCTCTTTTACTTTGGCTTGTTGGCTGAGAGAAGAAACTCACATGCACCTGGCTACAACCTCTTTCAGGTAGTTGTAGGGAGTGGTAAGGTCTCCCCTGAGCCTCCTTTGCTCCTGGCTAAACAAATCCAGCTCCTTCAGCCATTCCTCACAAGACTCGTGCTCCAGACTGCTCACCATCTTTCCAGGACATGCTCAAGCACCTCAAAGTCTTTGTTGTAGTGTGTGGCCAAAAACCAAACACATGACTCAAGGTGCAGCCTCACCAGTGCTGAATAGAGAGGGACAATCTCCGCCCTAGTCCTGCTTATCACATTTCCTTGTGCACATAATTGCTGAGTCCCAAGGTTTTACATTTTGTAGTTAATTAGAATTTTAAAGAGAGGCTTGTCTGCTCACGAAGTTTAGTCTAGAAAAATAGACACTATTTACCCTGGTGTCTGATCAATGCCTCACAGGAAGGATGTGAACATCATATGCTGAATTTTTGTGAAAAGGGATATGATTTAGACATATTCCAGTGCCTCCTAAGATTGTAGAGGCTTCTGCAGTAAGTAAATAATTTAAATTGAAATGGCTGCATCGCTAGTCCTTTCCCCTTTATTACCCAAGCTGTGGTGTATCTCCCCTTCCTGACCAGTTGGTGGGACAGGAGCAAGCAAGATGGAAATCTTCAGCTGGAGAGAAAAGGAGTGGTGATCATTGATACCAAATCAGACAAACTACCTTCCAGTCACATGCTTGATACTCAAGCATTTTCTCTTGTATTTCCATGCCACCTCATTGCAACAATCAAGCTCCAAGGCTCAAATAAGAGAATATTTTCTATTTAAGTTAGAAGAATATGAAGAAAAGAAAATCCAGTGTAAAATGTGGTATGGTTCAAATAATATCACACCAACTCACACAGATAAATATGATGAAAAGATTTCCCTCAGCCTGCAAAAAACAGACTAGAAGTTAAATTTCTCCTCTTTCTATTGTTTAATTTCTTAAATAGATGATTATCATAACTGGTAACAAGGCACTGGTATCATTCAAGGAACTAGATATCCCTAGAAGATTTATTCTCTGTGTTTTCAATAAGTAGAAATTTGAATTGTTTCACTTACTATTTCTCAAAGGGAACACATGAAGTCCAGTTTTGGAGTTTTTGTAATTTCTTGAGCCTTGATGAAATCTAACAATTTCAGAATTTTGCCTATTAAATATATTTGCATCTCAATGTGAATCTTGTTTTGTAGGCTGTCATAGGGCTGGAAACTTTCAGGAATATAAAGGTTTAGTTACTGAAAAGAAATGCAAATATGAAAATTGCTTCAGGATCAGAGAAGCTAATCCAATGTGAAATGAGGAAATCTAAAGTAATTTCAGTCTTCTGGTTATAGATCTGCTACCTTTACTCTTACTTAGCCTTTTTGCTTCTCTACCTGCAGCAAGGAAATCTGAAAACTTCAAGAACTCTGAACTGATCCAGTTTAGGGATTTTAGATTGTCAGTTTTTATACTTGGAGCCTTGGGAACTGCGCTAAGGCAAGTTGCACTCCTTGGCTCTGACTTGTGTGAGAACTTTGCAAGTCAAAATCTTCTGATGATTAGAATTTTTTATTCCATTGGAATTTTAAAAATAGAACATATCCTACTTTTTTTTTTTTTTTATTCTTTTGCAACTTCTGTTCTGAGGAAGTTCTTTTCTAATGCATTCTACAAAAAATGTCTTTTTAAAACAAGCAGAAATAAGTTCAATGAGTTACATGCTCACTAACCATTTCAAAACCTGATCATAGTTGAGGAGCCAAGGTATGCTCTCACTTATGAGAAACAGAAACAAAGAAATTGTGTTTAGTGTAGTAAAACAGTTCAAAAACCTCAAATTAAAGTATAATAACGAGAATAGAAAAGTTTGTACTTCATAATTTCTGTCAAAGTTTGTCATAGTTTTATCTAAATGCTATTTATTTGATTACTTGTGCTGTCAGGAGTCACATTCATGAATATCTTCTGCTAGAACTGATGAAAGTTAGAAGAAATTGTTAATATATATTGAGAAAGTTTCTAGGATATGGAGATACCACAGACAGATTTGCTGAAGTTACTGATAAAACCTGTTTCTGCAGTCATTTCTGATCACATTTATTTTTTAGAGTTCCTTGATCTGTGGAAAATACAGAATCTCTTAATCTAGCATTAAGTATGAGAGAAGTCACTTAAAGATCCATCACAGCATCTTTCACTGAACACAAGGATTTATATAGTCAGGAACTGCTTCAGCTACCCAACTTGTATTCCTGAATCTAAATTCAATACAGATTTTTATTTTTTTTCTTGTGGATAGGTGAAATTCTGTGGACTTTATCAACTGAGAGAGATTAACTCTTATAGCTATTTTGAAATAATTTTTCTCAATAATTTCTTCTTAATAACTGCTCTCCTCTGTATTGGTAATACGCACTGAGGGAGACCTATGACTGCAATTGCATCTCTCCTTTGGCCATTGAATAACTACAGAACAAGAGAGAAAAGTATCACTGCTACACTGAAATAGAAATTTATTATAAAATAAATATGATCGAGCATTTTGCACAGATATTCAACCATTCAGGAATAATTACTTGAAATTAAAACAATTAAGACATACCTTAATTTCTTACAGAACACACACTAAGTATCATGACACTTGTGAGTAATGTTCTCTTATCACATGCAAATCATAGAAATAAGGGAAAAAATGACTGTTGAAGTAATTTGTTTTCTACTAATCTGATTAAAAATTTTGACTTCCATCTCATGCCACCCAAAACAGCAGTTTTCTGAAAGCCTCTTAATTTTTTTTTTACTCATAAGCAAATTCTTAGTTGACAAATAGGTTCGTAATTACCATAAATGTCTAAGAACTTGATATGCTTCTGTTAACAAAATCCACATTAATATATGTGTGAAGTTTCTGTGGTGCAGTCCAGATAAAAATATGAGAACACTATAAGCAATGAATAGTTCAGGAATGCATTTAGCTTCCCATAAGAAAACAAATATTTTGGAATAAGGGAAGATATGCATAAAAGTAATTATTATATATGTTTTACATGATTGAACAACATATTAAAGAACACATTTTAATGTATAATCACGACCAGAAACTATTTGATGAAGCAAATGAAAATTCTCGTATAGAATCAAAACAAAACCCACAGAAGTTATAGTTAAATATCAATCTTAGGATAGAAAAATGAATGGGATGGGTTTTTAAAGTAATTTCAACAGTCGTATAATTCTATTGAAATCAGCAAATTGATAGAATTAATAAAAAAAATTAATACAATGTTAACTAATGGATGCTCACTGTGTGTTAGCAACTGACCAGAGACAAATAAAAAGAACTGTATTTTACAAGTAAAATAAAGGTTTCAGGAATGAAAACAGGGAAACCAATGTAGTATGTGTCAAGTTACTATGTAATTTTTTTATGTCTGCAAGAGGAATTATTTCTCCTAGCTCATAAAAAACGGTGTGTGGTGGGCATAGAGATTGATCATAACATTCCAGGAACTCCTTTTATATGAAGTTCATTTAATGCTTTCCAGTATTTTAAGGAGTCCAATATTGAGTGCGATAGTGTTAATATCTCCATGATACAGATTAGTATTGAACCAAGTAAAAATTAAATGCCTTACTCTTAACCCCTGACATTATTAATTACTGTGAACACAGCTTTGTCCTCAGGATCAAATACTGTACAATATGAAGTAATACCCATTTCTTTACCCATTTGTCTCTGCTGTGGATGATTGATTTCCTAATAGTTGTTCAGACCACAAACCAGAACACTGTAAATCAGCCTAACCATGCAGAGCTTTCACCACAGTTCATAGATATCCTTAAAAGTCTGGAGGTTTTCTGTCAGATACTGTTCTGTACAGAAGAGGTGTTAAATAGGTAGTGCCAAATTTTGACTGGCTTTGCATAATATTTAGTTTTTGTATAAGCTTGGAAGCAAACATTTCCAGGAACTCTTTGCATGTCATCTTTACCAAGCTAGATTATGAAGTTTACCAGGTATTCAAAAACCTTATTACTAATGGATAGTTAATGTAACACAATAAAATACTTATACATCCTGAATTCTAACTGGTGAGAGGACAAATATATGTGACTTGCACACTGTGATGCCATCAGGCCATATTATATAATGAAGTCCAGTGAGAGTCTCAGAATACGCATCAAAAGAAGGCATTAAAAAATGCAGGTTTTATATCTCATTCACTATAATATAATTCTCTAGCACCTACCATGTAAGAGTAGGTAATAAAGTGCTAATAAGAAGTGTGGATGTTTCCTCTTTGTTTCACCAGTCTATTCAGCAATCACAGGTAAAATCTTCTGGCTTTTAACAGATACTGGTTGCATAGGAAAGAAAAGACTTTGACCTTCTTGCAATGAATCCATTCTTGCTATTAGAATATTCACACTTCACCTGCTCATTGTCTATCTGCTGTTTGTTCTATCTACTTTTTCTTTTTGCTTCTGCTCCAGAAACTAGGATTTGCTTAGGCACTATGGAAATCAAACAGAAGAGTGTGAAATGGCCAAAGGGTTATTCATGTTTATTTTTCTCTCATGCACACTGCACTCTTGCACAAAGATAATATGTAGAACAAGAAACTTTATCACACTGCTTTTATTTTGCAATATTTTCTTTAACAAAAAAAGTCTTCTTTGAAATATTTGAGACATGCTCTGCAAGGAAAATTTTGAGTGCCTATTTGCTTTACTATTAATAAATACTATACAGAAAACTGGTGTGCCCTTGTGGTCATGAAAACCAATGGTATCCTGGGGAGCATTAGGAAGATCATAACCAGCAGGTAGAAGGAGTTGATCTTGCCCCTCTACTAGAGGGATGCGCTGTTGAGAGGCACATCTGGAGTGCTGTGTCCAGTTCTGGATAATGTGGAGCCCCAAACTATCACTGTATAGAAGCATCTGAAGGGAGCATGTGAAGAGTCAAGCTCTTCTTGGTGGTCCCAAGCAGTAGGACAAGAGGCAATGGGCAGGAATTGATACACAGGAGGTTCCATCTGAACATGAGGAAGAACTTTTTTCTGTGCAGGTGACCATGAACTAGGACAGGTTGTCCAGAGAACTTGCAGAATCTCGCTCACTGGAGATATTAAAGACCCATCTGGATGCATCCTTGAGATGTGCTCTGGGATGACCATTCTTGTAGAGGGATGTTAAATCAGATGAGCTACTGTGGTCCCTTCCAACCTTATTCATTCTATGATTCTGTGATTCTGCAATATATATGTACATTTGTAAATAAATTATCATTTCTTTGGAGGTTTTTTGCAATGTCTTAACTCACTGAGCTGGAAGCAGAACGATCAACAAACTTTTTATTATGTTCTTTCAAACATGTTGACTTTCTAACATATCAGGGAGGTTGTTTTTTTTTTTTTTTCCTTTTAGGTAGTATTTTTTTCCTCACCAAAATAAGGTTAATGAAAGTATTTCTCTTTGCATAAATAAACATTTCCAGGTTAGGTCTACAATATATAAACTTCATTATGTAATACATATTTTAATTATTTTTGTATGTACCCTTTAGGGGTCAGATCTAGGGAGAGAACCCAATGGGATTGCATGCTGAGAAAGGAAAAATAAATCTGTAATTAGTATTCAACATATCATTCATGGGTCAGTGGTAAAGAAAGATGCCTAGGGAATCTATTCTGCATATCCTCATGTTTATTGGTTGAAATGTTATGCTAGTTTTAAACTAAACCTTTTCAATTAATCTTTTAAATAATCTAGTTGCAATATTTATACATGGGACATTTGAGCATTCTGTAGATCTTAAGGACATACATCTGTGACCATTTGTAAATAAATTTAAATGAACTTGTCTAAACATATTGCTTATGTTAATAGGCTTGTAAGTCTTGATTGAGTCCATGATATCTACTAGAGAGAGTCTAGGAAATTTGCATTTCCTGCAGCAGATATTTGATGCTGCAGTTTCTTTCCTCCATCAGATCAGTACTGCTGTACTTACTAGATCTCTCTGTTGTGTTGCCTAACCCAGCAGTGAGCAAATAAATATATCAAGATTACAAGTTTAAATTGTATTCAATGGATCACTATATGCTTATGTATCTGGTGTAGGGTAGGAATGGATATTATTAGACTGCACTGCTGTGGTTTTGAAGAAAGTTTATGGAATTTTACCTAATCATCCTTGCACAAAATTAAAAAAAAAAAAAAGAACTATAAAGGAAAATTTTCTCACCTCAGTCAAGAATTTACTTACAGGTTAAAGGGTTCCCACTAATCCTAGTCTTATCTCTACAGTCTCAGAGTGCTTTGAATGCCTTCAGACTTTACAGCATTCACAGCAGGTTCCCGTGGCATAATCAATCATAAGCACGGATCTCATCGCTCTCTACAATTACTTGCATGGAAGTGGTAGCGAGGTGGAGGTCAGTCTCATCTCCCAAGTAACAAGACAGGACAAGAGGAAATGGCCTCATGTTACACCATTGCAGATTCAGATGGGATATTAGGAACAATTTCCTTACTGATACAGAAGTTAAATACTGGAATAGGCTGCTTGGGGAAGTGGCTGAGTCACCATCTCTGGAGGCATTTGGAAGATGTGTAGATGTGGCACTTGTGGTTTAGTGATGGTCTTGGGAGTGCTGGGTTAACATTTGGACTCAATGAATTTAAAGCCTTTACTAGCCTAAATTTTTATATGATTCTATGATGAGTAAGGGAGATTCTAGAAGTAAATAATTAGGTAACTAATTTCTGCAGACAGAATTGTTAGTATGCAGCTTTGTGTTCATTACTTAGACTATAGTCACAGAGCAGGCAAATGAAGCATGAGCTGTGATGCATTTAGATCAGTATAATGCAAAAACCAATTGCATAAAGTTTTAGAAACTGAGATTAGCCTGAAAGAAAAATTTGTAATAGACCTGTTGTTAACAAAAATTATTGATTCAGAGTAGAACCTATGAATTTAGGTTTTTCTCCTATTAAAGATTTCTTAAAAGTGCAATAAAATACAGATAATTGAACTGAATCATAATAGAAACATTTTTCTACTTCCATGTGGGGTGATAAGTCCCTATAGATTGCTAGTCCTGGGGAAAACAAGCACACAAGCAAACAAAGATGACATTATAGATTGAGAAAAATGTTATTTAAGAATAATTTTTAAATAGGGTAGAAAGTTCCCCGTGAACAGCTTTTAGACAAAATAAAAACAGTTGCAAAGCAGAAATTATAATTTCTTATAAAATATATATGATATACATTTGAAGATTATTATTTTAAATATTGCATCATATGGCTGTAACTTGATTGGAAATTGTTAAAACTGAATATTAATTTATGTATATTTACATATATCAGGTACAGAAACAAAGATCTATGTTGTTGGGAGTGTTTAGAAGACTGACAAATCAAGACAGGCTTAAATTTTAAAATTAAATTTTGCTAATTTAGTTCAATAATATCACAAATTATACTAATAGTTAATTATTTCCTTTTATAAATCATCTGAAAAATTGGAAGAGTATTTTCTTTCTTCCAGTGCCTATATCTGATGAATGAATGTGAATTGGCTGAAGATTGATGTAAATAGAATTTGAATATATATTGCTAGTCTCTTTGACACCAGCTTGGTGGAAATGTTTCTCTTTATTAATGGTAGCATTATGAAATTATTTCAAGTGAAGGACTGTTCTGTGTGCAGACTGTAGTTGTAGTGAAAATGGCTTTTCTTTCTCCAAAAAATGCAATGCTTAGAAATTCTTACATTAAGTTTCAACCTTCTTGCTTTGACCCATACCTTCCTTACTTAGAATTACATGTTTTAAAGATTAGAAGCAACACTTACATTTTGCCTAGCTAATTCCACCTCTACCATGCTTATCTCTGAACAAATACGTTAACTTTTTCAGCAATTTCTGTAATTATTCTGATGACAGTTGTTGAACATGGTGTAGCCATGTAAGTCCTAAGATGCAAGAAATTGGCCTTTCATTAGTATATGGCAATTAAATTTAACAGATTTAAGTGAGCTTGATGTTTTCCACAAGTCAGTTTCCTGTTGTTCCTACTTTGTGATCAGGATGAAGGTATTTAGAAGAAATCGGTGTCACCCCAGACTATGTTTAAACAAAAACTCATTCTTCAACCTCAGACAAAGCCAAATTGCTAAAAACAGTTCTAGGTGATTTTGTTTGAATTACTGTGAGTTTTTTTAAGGTGATGTTGGGTTATGCAAAGGATTCTTTTGAGATTAAATGATACATAAAAGATTAGGGGTCATTATTGAGGGAAAATGGCCGATCAGTTAATTTGGAAGGTCTGTTCCACTAATGGACTATGATTTTTTTCAACTATAAAATATTTCTTCTATTTTTGTGAAAGAAAAAAGCCTCAGAGGAACAGAATAATTTTCAATTATTTGTTGTAGTTCTACTGTTTAATTGATGTAGAAGAATTACATTTTATTAGAATAACTTAAGTCATAATTTTATTACAGATGTCAGAATTTTACACCTGTAAATAAAGTATCAACATAAACTTTTGCTGATAATTTATTGATGATGAACAGCAATTTTTACAGCATTATGACAGTTTGAACATTTGAACTTTTACTATTCTTCTTTTTTGCTTTTTTTTTACTCTTTATGGTTTCTCTATGGCAAAGCTATTGCTATCTGAGTATACTACATCAAAATTTGTGATACCTAGTTTTACCTAGCAGAACAATGAATAGTTTAATTTTCCTATTGAAATATATTAATATGAAATAAAGTTGTATGAATAGTTATCTGATATAAGTTATCTGTATAGTAGTTATCTCATATTTTTTAGGATGGGAAAGTAGTTAACATATTTTAAAATTAATTCCTATTTATGGAACATCTGTGCTAAAAAAGCCATGATTCCTTAACTTCCTCAGCTAATTATAAACCCAGAAATAGCATGCCCAACTGTAACAGTCAGATAGAAAATGCAATGCTTGGGTAAAACATTTCCAATTAACAATGCATTGGTATCTAACTGGATAGGAATCTAACTCATTAGCTGAAAACCTTGGCAGAAATTATCTTGGATGCACATTAATATTGCATGAGGATTGAGCTCTTAAGAGGCTCAGTATTGGCATTGAATTCCTTTATGCTTTTGCTTCCATCACTTTGTTCTTTCACTTGCATGAAGTGACCTGATATCAATCTATACCTGTCCATACCTATCTAGACTCTTTAAACATTTATTAAATTGCTGTTTCCTGAGTTATTAGAAGGGAACTTTTATGTAGTAAGCTAAATATAGGAAAAGTTATAATGTTGTTTGTTAAAATATGGATTACAGTGGTGTACCTGTAGCTTTTTTGGGTTTAAATGAATCTGGAAATGAGTGATTGACTGACATGTCTTGTTCATCATGTATTCTCATTGTCACGTACCACAAATTACCCCTCAGCCTTCATTCTACAGTCATTTCTGGCTCTCAGCAGTAACCTAAAATATTTGAAGACCATGTTTTCCTAAGGCACAGAAACAGAAGAGCAAAATCTTGAAATGTATTTAAAATAGAAAGAAAGAAGAAAAAGGAAAAAGAAAGAAATTGTACTTTACTCTTTTCTTTAGTTTCTGTTGTGGACATCAGTGTTGGTGACTTATTCAGACAATTCTAGTTTTTTTCTTCTTGAGAACATTTTAATGAAACTAATCAAAGGAGAGTCCTGATTGTTTGTTAAGTTTGAGCATTGTTACTTATCTTCTGCCAAGACCATTTATTCAGCAGATGCAAGATGTAAAATGTCATCATTTAATAACGTGAAGTTCTCCTTCTTCAAAGGTTTCCTTCTGTACTGTCTCCTCCTCTGACAAAGGATCCCTCAAGCAATGTTTGAAGTATAAACTCACATTTTCTTTGGGTTAAGTTTTAGAATGCCTTCTGGTTGAAAAACAAATTTAAACCAACATTTAAAAAGAAAATTAAAAGGAAATGTTTAAAATTTTATATTTGTCTACAGGGCATTCTGCCAGCAATACTGAAACCATGTAAGTATTAAGAATGTTTAGAAGCTTATGGGATAAAGAAGCTTTTCAGTTAAAAGATAAATTATTTATCAGAATGTTGGCAAACTAAAGATGTTTTTCCCCAAGTTATATATATAATTTAGAAAATATCTGATCTGAAGGCCTATGTTCATCATCCAAAAGTAAGTCATCTGGATTCTTTGGCAGGTTTCTTATGTCCCTGAATAAACCAAACTCAGTATGCAGACTTCACTCTTCATCCTCATCTGTCCTTGGAACACTCATGGGGTTTTATGTCAGCACAAATTAAGCCTCAGGGAAGCTATGACACATAAATAGCAGTATCACCATGTAGTGCTTTTAGGGTTTGGGAGTAATTTTCTCACCTCAGAGTTAGTAACTAGTGAAAGTTGTTAACACCACTCTTGAATTTTACTTTTTAATAAAAAATTTAAAACCCACAAAAGATTATGCATTTATAAATAGCTATATTTGAGATATGCAAAGATTGGAGTACAGAGATTCTTAAGATTTTAATTCTTTCATAGAATACATTATAGGTTTCCAAAATAAACCCTTTTGTGAGATTACATAGCTTTTATGGATGTTTGAAAAAAAAAGATGCGAACTAGATTTCTGGATCATTCAGATCACAAATTTGCAGAGCCAAAAGTCTCCACTGGCCTGTGAAATTTATTTGTATCTTACAGTCTTAGTCCCAGAAAAGCAGCTTTAGTTTGCTAACAATATCACAAGAATATCTGACAGTTTCAAATACATCTATGTAAATAATACATTACTAGGTATATCATGCCTTTAGGTATTCAGCATAATTTTAAAGATATAAGCCTAGTATTCCTTAGTGGGACACTTCACATGAAACTGCTGGGAGTAACATGTGTCATACATTGATAAGTTTCAGCAATGAGTAATTCTTATAACTGTGTGCCATTCTTGGTAACTGAAATTGCTAAGGAATTCCTTTTACCTGGTTGGTGTTTTTTTCCTATTTTTTCATGGAAAGCTGAAGCATGAAAAATTTGTCTTATCCTACATGAAATGACAGCTGGTCAAAAAGATACATTTGTTTTGTACATGGTAAGAGAAAATGTATGAGAGTACAAAGTTGAATAAAGGTTTTATCAGCATAAGCACAGAATGGCTACATCAGTCACAAGTGACAAACCCCTTAGTCAGCCTTACAGGTCATGCCATGCATCTGTCAATAAACCTGGAAAAGCAACCTTACCCAAGCAGTTTTTAACTACTGCATGTGTTGCATATTGTCTCAGATAGTTTCAGAAGAGCTGAATGAGTAATTGTAACACAGGTGAGTATGTGAAAAAAATGCCTGAAATTTTTTTTATTTATAAAATATATTTGAATTAGAGGAGTTGTAAACTAATAAAAAGTTGGGGATTATAATTTTACCTCTCCAGTAATAAAAATAATCTTCTTCAGACACTTCTGTAATTTTACTGCCATTAAAAGAATGCCTAATATTGTCCTTCTTCTATGACATGAACTTAATCATGAATTTTGATGAACTATATTTTTAGAAACTTCTGCTGACTAAGAACTAATGAGAAGCTATGACATAAATAATATTGCTTTATATTAATGCATACATTCTCTGTTACTGGTTGTATGTGGCTTTTGGTTTTCATATATTAATACCATGTTTCTCAATAAGGATGTGCAAAGATCTAGTAACATTTATTTTATGAAATGTCATTCATATCTTGGAAAATCATGTTTTGGTAGTTTCACACAGTTTACAATTTGAAGATAGGCTACACATTTTGGGTGGCTGTCTTTTCTAATTACAGTCTGAAGTAAATGAGCTAACCATCAGAGATGTTTATGATTTTGAATATATGCATAGTCTAAAGAATAGTGTAAAACATATTGTGCTAGGAGACATCACTAAATTCAAGCTTTTTAACTTTAGAAGGCAAGGACAAATAGTAATAACAGTAAACTAAACTAGTTAAAGTTATATGCGTACATAGAAATGAATTAGCCTATCCTTTATTTATATATATTGTAAAAAAAATAAATAGACTTTTGGGTAGTTGGAAAACTATCCTTTAGAATTAAGTCCATCAGATGATGACAATGCCAAGTATTATAGCTGGAACACTTAACGAGTGTAATAATTTTATGAACAATGCTAGTATTTGCAATGAAGCTAGTGATCATAAAATATAACCATCTCTTTATGCCCTGTGACAGCTTACTCTTAGAGTATATATGGAATATTTATTTTGCACCGGAAATTATATAGTTTTACTATTACCTATTTTTGTCATTTCCTAGCCATCAGAGAAATGTGTTTGATATTGTTATTCTTCTTCCATAGATCACCCATAAAACAGAAGAGGCAAATGTAACATTCCATTATTCACAATCTACCTACTGGATTTCTAGGAGATGGAATTGTTGTGACTTTTTGAAATAAAGTAATTTCCCATTTTTATTCACAACATGCTTTACATAAATATAATTTATTTCTATCCAGGAAGTTCAACTGAATAATTTCATAGGGTACTAGGAATGGGAAAGCAAAATTATACCTCTGTTATGGTTTAAACCCAGCAGGCAACTAAGCACTGGACAGTTGCTTTCTCATCCAAGGCTGCTTTCAAGATAGTTAGTATTCTTTTTTAGAACAGAAACCTGACATAATGTAGCCTGGTAACTACAATTTTTTTGCTGTTGTCAGTATAGGCCCCCTAGCTATCTGTTGACTTGACAGTGCAGGAACTCATCTTGTCTGAACTTCTTGGCCTGAGCATATTTTAGTTTGTTTAGCCATAACAGCTAATGCCCATGTGGATTTTATCTACTTGTTTTCTTAAAAAGGTATTACCTTTTGTTGTAATGTCTACTACAAATAATTGGTATATAGGTAGGAGTAACAGTTAGCCACTGTATGTAGAATGAACTCAGAAAGTTCATTTAACATATAACAAGAAAATAATTATATGATACCTGAGGCATCAAGGCTTTCAAAAGTTCACCAATCAATGGTGAATTATGGATAGAAAAACAAGTTAATAAAAAACATCTCAGTTTTGGATGTAACACAAAAGATACATAACCAGCATCTAACTTGTATTTAACATATGATACCTAACAAAGTAAAAAAAAAAATTA
Source organism: Toxostoma redivivum (assembly GCA_013397375.1). Classification (NCBI taxonomy): domain Eukaryota; kingdom Metazoa; phylum Chordata; class Aves; order Passeriformes; family Mimidae; genus Toxostoma; species Toxostoma redivivum. The sequence goes on along the minus strand of VXBI01011466.1, from coordinate 38,152 downwards.
GTTATGGTCCAGTGCAGACAGAGCACAAAGCATTTCGGAATAAAAATAGGACCTCAAATGAGAATTAGGCTGATGAGAAGGAAGCATTAACATCTTGCTAATCCTTGCAGAAGGAACACCCACAGTTCATCTCCCTGTGAAGGCTTCCAACTGATGTCAGCTCACTGTTATCCCTCCCTGGCATTCCAAGACAGAAGCCTTCAGCCTTAGGACTTGAGGGAGCAGTGTAAACAGAATGGTAAATGTAGCATCAGTAGAAAAGGAGAGTTGACAAACCACCACCAGTTTTTATTGTATAACAACTTTTAAATGTAACCTTTTTAGGGAGATGCATATTGACCAAATTATTTTCTCTGCGAGCGTTAGTATCTCTCCACCTGACCCAATAATTATGTATTTTAGTTATGCCATAAAATTTTGATTAGACTAGTAATACATTCTTGGCATCACTTGTATGTAATTTATTCTCTCCTGTCCATCACAATATCTTAACCATACCATGTTTTCCGAAAATACTCATAAACTGAGAGCAATAGGGAGCTAGATGATGTTGGTTCAAATCTGGGAAATCCTTAAAATAAAAGCATTTAATTTCTAAGAATGTCTATTATCTATTTTCTGAGGATCAGAAAATTAATATTCACAACCAGTCTTTGAATCTTATTATTAACATCATAGGCTTTTAGATCCATTTTATAATCACTATTCAACCCATGCAACTGCCACATGAAAGGAAGGTACCCTCTAAGAAACAAGAATGAATATTAGCAAAAAAATGAAGTATTTCCTTGAGGCTAGAGAAGACAAAAGAGCTATCAGCTTCATAGGCAGATGACTGACCAAAGCAGCTCCAGATCTGCTATTACACACTGCTGAAGGATCTTGTCAGCCAGTCAAAGAGTACTGCTGAGAAAGAAACCTTTCCTGTCTAGGCAGCTGTACCCTATGATTCAAAGAAACAGGGCAAAAATTGCTTCAGTTTGATACAAAAAACATTATGTATTTAAGATGCTTCATCTAATCAAGAAAAAAATGTAAAAGAAGTCTGAAAATATAATTGTTCAGGGAACTAGTGGTGCAACAGTTTTCAAGTGCCAACAGAAGTCTCTCTTTAGGAGTCTGGAATGAATGTGCTTTTCTCAGGTGACAGATGTAACAAAACACAAGATGAGGGTGAAAAAAAATCCCATTACTAAAGGGAATAGATTCTTTAAAAAGGTACTTCAAAGCTATTATTTTTTAGTTTGTATACTGTCACTTTATCTCTTGATTTTGGGGTGATATAAGTGGATAAAACCCTTCCATTCCAAACCTTTCTAGCCAAGGTGTTTTCATATCCTGACATAAGCTATTGAACTATTCTCAGGTCATGAAATAGGGTGACATGGCTGATAACACTCAACAAGACCAGCTGTAATTCAAAAGCTCACACTAAATGAAAGCAAAAAAATATTCTTTTCTCAAATTCTATATTAAATTGTTGTTTGTAGAATTGGTTTAATGCTTCTTAAGAATCCATACTGTAATAATCACATAAATTACCATAAATAAACTATCCCTATTCAGTTTTACTAATTGGTTTTGAATTTAATTAATTTAGATTCAAACATCAAGCTAAAAGGGCAAACAGCCTTTTCTGTGTTGATGTCTCAGATGTAATGGGTTGAACTTGGCTGGCTGACAGGTGTCTTCCAAGCTACTCCCTCAGCCTTCCTCAACAGAACAGACAGAGAAAATAAGATGAAAACTCATAGGTCAGGATAAGGAGAGGGAGATCGCTCACTGATTACCATCATGCACAAAACAGACTCTACTTGGTAATTAAAATGAGAATAGGATAGCAAATAATCCCCAAATGAAAACCTGTTTCTCTCCATCCCTCTGTTCTTTTCAGGCTCAATTTCACTCCTTACTCTTTTGCCTCTTCCCACCGAGCATTGCACAGGGATGGGAAATGGGAGCTATGGTCACTTTGAGATGTGTTTTCTCTGTTACTCATGCTTTTGTCCTGCCCCAGCATGGGGTCCCAGCCACTTCACAGAATGCTAAAATATTCATTTTGCTCCCTCACAGTTTTTCTACTCTCTCACAGCTGTTGCACCATGTTTTGTACAGGTTACCACAAAGGTGCTGTCAGCTTCACTGATTGACTCAGCAGGTTCATTTTGGATTTGGCTGAAACTGGCTCTGTCCAATATGGGGGCAGGTCATGGTGTCTTCTCACAGAGAAGCCCTACTGCTATCAAAACTCTTCCATGTAAAACAAATACAGTATTTTAAGTCTAAATTATGTCCCATATAAGTTGAAATGGTTGATTCAAATTCTCTTATTGAGCAGGAAAAATATGTATTTTTATTATGCACACATACTTCACTAGTACCTATTTCTTTTACAATTCCCTAAGTAATTCTTAAGCAAAAAGAGTTGTTGTTTTTTCTGTTTGTTTGTTTGTTTTGTTTTTAATTATTTTTTATTCATCCTGCCTTATGGAGAACTTTTCCTTGGAATGTGTCACATTTGTGAGCTCAAGGATCAGAGAAAAGATCAACAATGGTGACACATTGGTGTTTTCTGTATGCTACTTGTTAAAAGTGAAGAATCAGATTAAAGCATTTTAAACTTCTGGAGAAAATGTCATGCTCACATGACATCAGTCACATAGGATACACTCACCACTCCTACATCTTCTAGATAAACAGTGTGACAGATGTGAAGACTCCAGAGGGCTTCTTAAAAACACTGAGGGACTGTTTGTTCATGCATACAGTCTATGAGAGAGGATGTGCTCAACCTGTTGCTCATGAATAAGGTAGAACTGACTGGTGATGTGTTTACTGGTGGCAACCTTAACTGTGAGACAGAATGGTTTAAGAGCCAAAGATAAATGAGTACAAAGAGAAAAAAAACAGCAGAATTAGACCCTCTGGAGAATAGATTCTGGCTTGTAAAAATTGTGCTTGTTGAGATGTCATGAGAGTCTGGTCGGAAGAGAAAAAGAGGCCATGAAGAGCTGGTTGATTTTCAAGGTTTACATCCTCAAAGTGCAGAATGATTTATGCTGATAACAGGTAGAAAGTTTATCAGGCAGATAGAGAGCCAGCATAGTTGAGCAGGGAGTCCCTGACTGAGCTCTGCTGCAGGTAGAAAGTGTAAGGGCTGTGGAGATAAGGACTGGCCACCTGGGAGGAGCACAGAGATAATGCTCAGGTGTGCTGGATTGGAGAGCCAAAAGCAACAGCTGAAGAGGAGGTAGAACTCATGAGAAATGTGAAGTGCAGCCTTCTGGAAGTTCATTGGCAAAGGGAAGGGCAAGGCTGGGAGAAATGGTCAAGAGGGAGGCTAAGGGAGATCCTGCTCCATTCTATTACTAGATGGGAAACTGAAGTGAAGACAAAGCTGGGCTGTTCTCAGAGGCCTACAGTTGTATGACAGGAGGCAATGGGCACAAGCAACAAAACTAGAAATAATGACTATCTATGAAAAAACCTTACCATCACGGTGATGAAACGCTCCAAGGAGCTGTGCAGAAAGGCTGTGAAATTTCAATCCTTGGAGACAGTAAAAACTTGTGCAAAATCATCTTAAGTGGACCTGCTTAAAGACAGGGTTACAGCTGACGACTTCGCGAGGTCCATTCAAATCTGTTTCATTAAATTAAATCATAGCATTAAATTGAAATTGTACAGAACTCTGATGTCATGAGTGTCCAAAAATACCCCTCTTAGTTTAGACTCTGTATTTATATTACTACAACTCAAAATTCAACAATAACTTGAGGTAGGAACATATTAAGGCAAGTTACCCCTTGACATTTTTTGTAAATCGTGCTTTTTATATTTGAGCTCTTATATATATAAATTTTTCTTTGTGAATAAAAATTTGATTGAAGTTAAGGTTTCCTTAAACTGTATATGGTAAAGAAGTAAATTGTCCCTGTTGAATTAAATTATTCTAATTAAATTAATCTAAGCCTTTGTTCCCCAGTAAGTGCAGTCACTCAACAGGGAAAAGACTTGTAGCCACAAAGATGGCAATATTCAGATAAGTCCATGTCTCCTATTGTTGAAAATGTGATTCTAAACATTATACTAAACATGTTATTTCTGCCTTATTTGCAGAAATGCTGCCCAAACTCTTCCCTACTGTGATTGACAGGAAACTTTACTTTACACTTTACTTTACTTTCATGTCCCAATACAGGCAGGAGCAAATCCTACTGTCACTGCCTCTACCATTTTATCGTGTGATTTTGTCACTGTGTCAGGTCTTGCATGTCTGTTTTCCTGTTTTGATTTCATCTTGACAAGTCATTTTTCATTTCCTGTTGCTGGATGTCCAGCCTTGAGTCACTTGAGGGACCCTTCTTCCTGGAGGTACTTGAGCACTGCACTGGCATTCTCTAGAGAACCTTGTCAGTCCTGTGCTTGGTCATTCTGATTGATGGCTACGGACACAACTGTCACCATAAAACTCTTGTTTGCAATTAGGAAATAAAATTGCATTCATTCTGACCTGTAGTTATGTAGTAATGCATTATATTTAAGTTGTTTATCTTTTATGGCCACTAATTGGATGGAAGTTTAGAACAATTCTTACAGTTTTGTTAATTCCTCATTTTTCATTTGCATAGTGACTAGAAATAAGAATTTAGACTGCTGGAAGTGTTCTATTCATTAGAAGGTTTGGGTTTTGTTTGTTTTCATTTCAGTCCTTATTTATCTAGGCTTTTTATGGCCAACTTTGAGAAAATTGAGTATTTTTGTTTTGTTTCTCCTACATGACTTTCTGATTTGAGGGGTTTTTTTGAGTGATACTTTTGAAAAAGAAAGCTTTCACGTTCACTTGAGTAGAACTTTGATGCAAGGAGCACAACATAGATTTCTCTGGAATTGTTTAAATTATTTTATCCATGTACCACACCTGTGTACCACAATTCTTGTGTTTCACATTCACAGAGTTGGTTTGGTCAAGAACTTTTTAATTACTTCAATCTAATTTTTGTTATCATGCTTATTTTCATGAAAGATTATTTAAAGAAAGACTAAACTAATCCCAGTATTTCAATTGTAGTTATACTGAACTGAGATACATAAAAAGTTTACAAATGCTAGATTTTAATAATTCTAGACAGAATATTTTATTTCTTATTTCCTAATGGGTTTAGGAATTCCTGGTGGACTCTATTTTATCTCTTAAACACACAAGCACACCTTTTTAGTTTCAAAATGAAATCAGACAACAGACCTGTAAGGGCTCTAGTAATGTTTACATATAAGGATTTTTGAAGATAATCCATCAACATTAAATGAAAACTCAAAGATTCTCAAGTAATCAAAAAAATACTGAAATCACTGTGATTTAAAAATCTACAAATAATACTACCTGAAATGGAAATTAGATTGGGAAAAATATAGGCTTTATTCCTATTGCCAAGTGTAAGAGAATCAGTGGCAAGCTTGAGACCGTTTCTGGAGCATTGTATGAAAACTTATGAATACTTTCACTGCAATTAAAAAGGGTCATTGACCTCAAGCTTGTGAAAATGACCTGTGTTGTTAAGTGAGCTTTAAATTAAGGATAAAAGAGAGAAAGGAATCTCTCAAACAGCACAAAAGAACTGCATGATGTCCCAACCCATAAAACAAGGAAATACTGAATGCATTAATTATTCTTTGTTTCAGAACAAAAAGGTGGATATTAATAATATACAATGACTAGATGAAGAGAAAAACAAGAAATGTCATTATCAGCCCATTTTAACATGAATAATACCTTTGTGATAGTTTTGCATAAATAGATTATCTCCATATAGACATAAAAATAACTATATTATAAAGATGGAATATATACAAAAAGAGTAAGAAAAATTATGGAAGTTCTATGGGTTAATATCAAGAAAAGAAAAGAAAAATAGAGCAGAGAGGGAAATTTTTCCTCCAACCAAACAGAAATTAGCTGTTTCCAATGTAGCTGCTAACAACGAAAGAAGTTAGAACCAAGAAGCTATGTTTCTGAATTGATACAGTTTTCTTATTCACAATTATTAAAATGTAATGTAAATTATCACAAGGATATAAAAGTTATTTTTAAAACAGTCAATTTTTTTCTTACAGCAGATTTGGTAGAAGTTCTGGGAAAGATTACTGTTTATTACCATAGAAATTAATTTTTAAAGAAATAATATTGTGTTCCCTTGAGAATCATGGCTTTAATTGGAAAAAAATTAGCTATTCAAAAAGAAGCTATAATTGAGGTTAAACATACTAGAAAACCTTCAACACAATCTATATCAAAATCCAACTTTGTTCTGACAGTGATAGCTTTCTGCACTCAGGCGAAACAGTCTCAAAGGGTTTAGGTTTTCAGAGGGATTGTTTTTTCATGTTTGATTAAACTCAATTTTAATTATTTACTCCAAATTTATATGTGTGTGCATGTCTGTATCTACACATCTTAATATGTTTATTGTGACAGCTATAGAGAATTGCCACCTTAAGCAGGGTTTTGTTAATTAACTTACCCTCAAATGGGTTAAAAATGAACAATGTTTCAATTGTGTGACACAATCCACATTAGTCACAGAAGTCATCCAGAGACAGTCATCTGCTTATAAATATTTTCAGTCTATCTTTCACTGCAGTAATTAGGCATTCATTACAAAGTTTAGGAGAAAAATATATACCATTCCACTACAATAATCTTTGTTGCACTTCTTAACGACTAGTTATGTTTCTGTAGATCATGAAAGTGTCCCTTAATAGATATTTTTAATTGGCTATTTTTCACTTAATACTTTTATTTTGTTATCAGGGACAGATGTTTTTTTCCAGCTGCAGAAACATGCTTCCAGGGTGAAAAGTCTAGCCAGACAAGACATTTTTTTCAAGGTCACTTATGTATTATAGAATTTGGCATTTTGTAGCTCAATACTTGACCACAGTGAGTGATACTGATAACGCCTTATACTGGTGTCCCTTACGTATGGAAGCTTTTTGTGGATTAGTTTTATTTCTGTATATTTTCTAGCTAATTATCACTTCACTTAGGTACAGCAAACAAATGGAAAATGAGATTTTTCAATCACCCTCATACCTGCATATGCAAGGCTGATTTTATTTAGAGCAATCTGATATCTTTTTATAATCTTTATTTATGACAAAAACTGATTATTTTATTTTATTTTATTTTATTTTATTTTATTTTATTTTATTTTATTTTATTTTATTTTATTTTATTTTTGACAGCCAAATCTTGCTACAGAGGGATGATTCCTTGTGCAGCTACTAAAATTAAGTAGAAACTATCATTTAATTGGAAAAGATGCAGTTCATATAGTTATCTTCATTAGCTGAGTGTATATCCTAAACATGTGGTTGTAATATGGAGTGAAGCAAACTGCTGAATATCCACCATGAGGACTGATTCAAATTCTGGTTAAATGGAGATTTGCATTTTGAATTCCTCAGATTTGGTATATTGGATAGATGATAAAATCTATTTTAAAAATATTTGAATACTCTATCATCACACTGTGCTATTTGCTCTGGTGCAAGCATCAAATATTTCAGTAAAACCTAATGCCTTGAAAATAGGCAATTGTTGTCTGAATTGATCTGGAAAGCACACGTATCTTGAGGTGCAGTTTATCTAGATGTTTTCATTAAACTGTAGACACCATAACTCTGTATTGAGAGCACATTTCTCATGTTCTGCAAAATCAGTGGCAGAGCCCTTAATAATTTCAAAGGGGACACGACAGTTCCTGTGGTGCCATGGTCACTCCCAAGACCAGATCCCCTCTGGAGAAGGGTGACATCAATGCTCCACACGTTACTTTCTAGTAAGGTCTTCACACGGAAAAGGTTAAATTTAACTGGAGCGCTGTTTTCTTTCTCTCAGCAAATTCCAAAAGAAGTTGGGACGTGTTTGCTGGTGGCTGTAGTGCACAGTGGGCAGGGGTTTATCAGCTTTTGGTGTCCAAGTGACACAGGTCTGAGTTTGCTGTAGAAGGTTGTGCGGTACTGACAGGAGGTTGTCGCGCTCATTCACCAGTGCCAGGGCATTTGGGGGGAGAAGGCTCAGCTCTTCAGGGACCTGTGCCTGTTTTCACTAATTGGAGGCTTGATCCTCAGGCCACCTCTCATGGGTGTTTGTAATTTCAGTGTTCCCTCACACCTCCTCTTTCATTCTGGCTGAAGAATTGTTTTAAAGGGCTCTGGAATGTGCTTTTGGGAAATCGAAAGCTCATTGTCTTGTAAGTAGGTTAAAGATGGCTGTTACCTTTCCTGGTTATTAGTACTGAGAACATCTCTGGGAAAAAGATGTACCTGTCTGGGGGCTGAAAGAATAAAGTTTCTATGATGAAGATACTTCTGAATTTTGTTCACTGGGGCAAATGACCCTTCAGTTATGCATTCTTATGTATTTTTTTTTACCTGGAAATCTAACTTCCTGAGATATTACTTTATTAAAATTTATGTTCTTATTTGTGCATCTTCTGTGACTATCTCATGAGAATTTCAGAGATAATTTGAGGGAAATAATCACTAATCCTTCAAGAATATTCCACAGATTATTTTGAGCTCACGGGGTTTTGCATATGTTATGCTTTTGTTTTAAAAAAACCTTTTATTTAAAAAGAGTTTTAAGTGTGAGAATAATTTTCTGATTTGGCTACATTTGTGTTTTATAATACTATATTTAAAGTTTCATCTCTTAATGCAGGTCTTAGGAAAATATGCTTTAGAAACCACAATCATATGCAAAATTTTTAAAAGAAGCTTATAGAAAAAAAATCACAATTGTATAGAACAAATATTCATTTTTGCAAATGATAGTGTATGAAAATATGAAGCTTCAAAATGACTGATGACAACATTGAATTACTTACAACAGTGCACTTGACTAGGTAAAAAGGTCAACATTATCCATTCAATTTATGTATTAAAAATATTTTGTATTGTTTTTTTCCCTTGCTTTTAATTCTCACTGTGTAAGCTTCTTGGTAACCTTGGAAAAGTTAGTTAAATTAAAGCTATTTTTAGTTCCCTGTGTAAGAAACCATGGTGAGAAATTATTGGCAGAGTGATACACAAAGGACTACCACCAGAAGCATGCGACATGTTTTGCTATGCCAGGGAACAAAAATAATTATTAAAAAACTATTAATGAAAGCTTTTCACCACTGCAAGGGAAGACAACATAGTCTCCAAAAAAGAGAGATCTTTCCCCTTTGCCTTTTTTTCTTTACCACTACTCTGTACACTTCGGCTACCATTTTCCAAATCTCTCAGTAGTTTTCCAGAAGAGATTCAGTGTATATATTACAGGGAAATATTTTATGGCACCTCACAAACTCATTTCTCATGTACTTTTAAAAATTTATTTTATTTATTTGCCCTACTTGATATGCATAAAACTATTTTCAGGTTTCTTGAAATGTAAATTCCTCCTTGAACCTGTATCACTTGATTTGATCCTGAAGAAGTAATTCCCCATATAGTCATATTTTCACATTATGATCTTAACTTATATGTAGGTGATGGTATTGAATGAATCAAGTTTATCAGGCTCACACTGTACCCAATCTGACTATATAAAGGTGACCATACCACTGTGTGTCACTATGTGGCAGAAACCTGTTTGACCTTACCTCCCATTCTGGAACTTGTGGAAGGGATAGACATTAAAATCACCTCCAACGCCTCAGTAAGTTAATGCTTGTGCTCTGTCTACTCTCCTCATTTGTGTTAAATTTCATACAAATCTTTCACATTGTTCAAATCTCTCACAGGATCAAATTTCTTTTATCTCATAAGGCTGCTCCATGAGGCTTAAAGTGGTCAGAGAATGATTGCAAGACAAGCTCCAAGTGATATATATTGGTCTGGAATGAGACAAACTACAGATCTTGCTACAGGCAGTATATGAACTTCAGGTGATCTGAAATCCCACTTTTACATTTACTGTGCCATTTCTTTCATCTCAGATGTTTCCACTGAGTAGTTGAAGCTCTCCTTTTTTTTCTGCAATTATTTTTTTTGCCTTTGCAAATGTGGCAAAGTAGTCTAAAAGAGTAAGACTGAGAGAATTGTGGTTATTCAACCTGAAAAACAGAAGACCTAGGCATCACCTTAATGCAAGGAGACAGCTGAGAAAAACAAACTTTGGTTAGGACATTTCATTGGTCTTTAAAAGTTTCATTTCTAATAAATTTGCATAACATCATTCATACAAGTCATTAAAATAATACATGGGCAGAAATATGGTGCAAGGTAATGTTAATATCGTGAGAGTTTAATTAAAGTTGCAACCATAGGTTACACAAAGTTATTCTCAATAATGACTCAGACTTTCTAATACTTGGCAATATTTATTAAGATACTTTACAGCTGCTATTAGGAATAAATTGCTTCTTCCAGATTATTAAAATAATTTACTGGTAGAGCAGTCCTGAGGACAGAAACAAACAAATAGATGGATATACAAACCAAATTAGCTTACCAAGCCTCACTGCCAAGTTGCTGTGGTTTTACCACCAAGGCAGGACTGACCACATCATTATGTAAATGATCATGAAATATTTAAGCAGGCTTTGAGGCAGGGTTTGCTACAGATCCAAATACAGATCCAGATTCTTACTGCAGAAGGTCTATGACTTTTTTCCTAAGAATATAAAGAAATTGTAGTATGAGTTTATCATTCTTTTACATGTCAGTGACTGAACTATAGCATAAGAGAATCATTTCAGTTCTGTGTCAAGACCCCTGGGAAAGATTTTCCAAAGAAAGCACTGCTGGATTTAGCTTTCAATGGGAGATAAATTTATTGGCTTATTGATTTAACCTAAAATTCCTAAAAACTGAATATATTTTTAGGTTTTTTAAAAAGTACTTGTACATTTGACCTTATTATCTCCTGCTTGTAGAGACAAACATCTACCATTAACCAGGAGGCTCAATCTTGTTACATGCAAGAAATCTTTCTCAATGCTGTGCAGTCTCAAGAGTCCAGCAAATAATCTCTAGGCCCATTTCTACAGCCACTCCCTCACCCTCCTGTCCCTTATTGACTTCAGTGCTAAAAGGCCCAGCCAGCTCTGATACCTTGTCAATGACAGATAATGAAGGGATAGTTTCTCAATTTTCACCATTATTTCAAATAATTTGCTGGAAGTATAAGTCTTTTTTTTTTNTTTTTTTTTTTTTTTTGTATGGGTACATAATTTTTAACTCTTGAATAACATCAGCAGAGTTTTAGGGTGTCATGACAATACGTTTTCGTCTTCGATTGATTAACTTGTGTTTTCTGGACGAGCAATGACATTCTCATGGGATTTCTGCTCCACAGAATGTGAAAGTTTAATACTGCTTCCATTTGGCATATATATGAATAGTGATTTCTGGTTTCATTTTTTACATGGCATGCCAAATATCCTTGAAACACTACTCTGGCTGTTTTTATGATTGTTGGAGTATTGATATACTTACTGTGCTCAGTACCAAGAGAATATTGTGTTCTTATATATATATTAGCAATCTATAATGCCTTTCTGAACACATAGCTACAAGACACCCATTTCAGTGAAAAGAGTTTGCACGTATTTATAGGCTTTTAAAGTTATTATTTATATAGTTTATACTCGTGATGATGTTTGATTGGCAACGTTTTCTTCTCATATTTTGGATCAGCTGTTCCTGGTTCCTTTTCTCAAAGTGTTCCTTATAAAGTTTGCTCACTGGATAGGTAAATTTTCTTTTGCTTTATTTCATTTTTGATATTTCTTTTCTCTTATATAATTTTAGAGTACTAATGTGGTAGTGTAACAAGTATAATTTCAAACTAATTCATTGCATCAGTAGAGTTTTTGTATTCCTGGAAAGGTTTCTTTCTTGCTGTGAATTAATTTAACATCTATGTCATTCTTATCTGACACTCACCCATTTATTCAGTGATGTCTCATCATTCTCTGTACTAGCAAGAGAAAGGCAGTAGACTTCTTTAACTAAACCTAAATAATTGGTCACAATGGATTTCCTGAAAGTCTTCTTGCATTTTAATTGAAATATTGACTTTTGTGAAGTTAAAAGCTCATTTTTCATACTCAAGATCTCAGCAAGTCCTAAAAAAATCTGCAGATGTGTATTAACTACAGTGTAGATACACTGTGGTCCCATGTAGAAGATAAAGTGATTTATCCCAGATTTTCCATTACTTTTTGCTCTCAATTTTATGTCTTCTGAGATATTCAGATACTGCATGCAGAAGACAAGACATTGGGATAAATGTGCAAATTAAATTATACCAAAATGTTTCTTTCCACTCCCATGTTTTTTGTGGTTTTTTTTCTTACATTTGTATATATAGAATTGGAATCCAAAGGCAATTTGCAGCTTACCTATCATGCATGGAATAATATTCTGGAAAGCTTAATATCTTAAAAAATACGGTCCTTTCTGGGAGTTATTGCAGTCACACTGAACGAGTCTATACTATACCACCTCATCAACATCTTGTCCTGTGGTTCAGCATGAAGAGTGAGACCCATAATTGTTTGTGACACAAAAATATCATTAAGGAGTGAAGCAGAGCACTAAAAACTTTGATTATCTTTTGTATTTTTTAATGAAAGTCTCAAATTCAATTACTTTGAGAAAAAAAGTGAATTTTACAGTTAATCATACTTCCTGAGTAAGCAAATAACGAATGACTGTTATAACCAGAAGAATCCCCTTATATTTTTTGAACTTAAAATGAGTTATTTGGAATCAGTCTGCATGTATGAATGTAGTTATAAATTAAGGTATTTTTATTGGGAATAAAAGTACATCAAGCATTCATTTATTCCAAGCATTCATTTATTCATCCATCCATCTTATTGAAGTTCTGTAGAAATAATTTTTCATTTCTTCATTGTTAAAAAAATGGTATTAAGATAACATGTCTAATGTGAAAAAAAAAAAAAAAGTATACTCAAATTATTATTAAGTCATCTTAAATTTGGATAGGTAACCTGAGACCCTGCAATACAGCTTCTAAAAGAGTTAAGAAATTTTCATCATATATCTTTGACAAAAAAGGGCTAAAAAGAAAATAAGAATTGAATAGCATTGAGTCGATTTGTCAAGCCAAAGATCATTCAGGCCTTCTGTCTGAAAGTCATTTGAAGACATTTAGGAAAAAATGTGATTTCAAAATATGTAAAATTGAAAACTTTTATAATTTTCTTAAAGGTATCAGCAATGGCAGGACTTGAACCATCATGTTAAATAACAAGAGAGAAAGCTTTTTGATGTAAAATTGTGATTGATTTTGGACTCATTTATACTTTTGATCTCCAGAATTTTTTATATCAAATGAATTTCATAATTAATTAGATATTTGTGGAAAATGTTTTCTTTTGTGCCAGTTTTCTTTCTGATTTTACTGGCTTCCTGATAAACCTTGAATTATGAAAAAATGGATCATCACTGCCTATTTTTTTCTTGAATGTACAGACCTATGTTATATCTTCTGCTTCTTATGTTTGCCAAAGTAAAAAACCCTAGACTGCTAATCTGTATTCATGTGAAAAATATTGCATATTTTCTTGTCCTTCTCTGTGCATTGTTTAATTCTCAAGACTGTAGGATAGTTTAACATTTTTAGGTCATGTTTAATATTTCTCTATATTAAACTGTCATTTTTGAAAATGAACTGTTATGTTTCCAAGATTTCTGAATGGCAGTATTTCACACTGATCCCTTTTCTGTAGGTATAGAAGTCTCATTTTGTGAAAAATGTTACATTGCTATTCTCTTTATTCTCCTAATCACTTAGTATTGTGGTTTGTATTTTTTTTCAGCTATTTACACTGAGCACTGACACTTCAGATCACCTGTAAGCTTTTTGTGGTTCAGTATTTATTTTTATCATTTTACAGGTCAGGCACAGATAAACATACCCTCATACAATCAATAAAAAAAAAAAAGAGAAAAAATATTGAAAAGTTAGTTTTTTCTGTTGGCTTTAAATTACAGGTCTAGAGTGGCTAAAACTGCCTTTCATCTTATCTTTTTCAGTGATTTCTGGCATGACAAATTCTCCTCAAAACCCTAGAACATTTGCAAAGAAAAGTTGAAATATATTCTTCAAAAATGATACATAATTCACTCCTTTGCAGCTTTTGTTACTGGTGGCAAATTTGTCTTCTCAAACATATGACTTTCAACAGAGAAAATGCTGAAAAACTGTGAAGATATGGAAATCATTACAGAACCAGAAGTTTTTTGGCTTTATCATATATTCTAGGATGTTCTTGGTTGCAAATTAAACAAGTGGTGTACAGGATTCCAATGCTTTAAGAGAAAAAAAGCAGGAGTGAATGCATAAGGGAGAATCTTCATAACTAAATTGGAAAATATTTAGGGATACAAATCTGTAAATTTCAATTATGACCGGCCCTAAAAGCTATAGTAGCTCACTTTGAATTAGTTGAAAGTATTTATACATCTTCACAGAATCTTAGCATGGTTTGAGTTGGAAGGGACTTTAAAGATGGTCCAGTTCCATCTGCCCTGTCATAGCCAGGGAACCTTCCACTCGACCAGGCTGCATCTTCACTTGAAAGGTAACCAAGACTTGGTTGTAGTCCAACCTTCTGGATAAACACAAATGTGGAATCAAGACATGCATTTCTCATACCTTGGCATAGAAAAATTTGCAAGATAATGATGTATCATTTTCGTACTTATTTATTTTCATTCAGTGTATGATGACTATTTAAGTTAATAATTATTACTATATTTTATTTATAAAATATTTTTTTAATTAATGTACTTTTTACTTCATTTTCTTAATGAAACTTTGTATTTAAAGTGAATTATGTGGTCACCAAGGCTGATATTTATCCTGAGAGCCCCATAACACATTTACAGATAGATAAAATTAATATAGTCTTAGTGTTCCTAGAGCCACTTTCTTTTTCCAAGAAGAAATCAGTGTTCCTAATGTTAAGACATAGTTGGAGAATTACATGAACTGCAACTGCTTTGAGATTGTGAAATGACTATGCAGATATATGTGTCTGTGCATACATTTAAGAAAAACATTATGAAAAATGTAATGAGTACATGGCTGAAAAAGTCTATCAAGACAGGCATTTTGGTTAGTGAAATGTTATCCCTTTCCCATCTGCAAGGCTATGTGTGCTCCAAAAATTCAGTACCAGTTAGCAGAAGCACGGGAAGAAGAAAGGTGGTGGAAAAGAGCTTTGCCTTGCTCTTTTCTCAGATATGAAATATATGTATGTTACTCCAGAAACTCTGCGTAACTGACACCTTGTGTGCTACAGAAATGGTTTACAAGCATCGCAGAGACTACTCAATGAGACGAAGTGCAGATAAGGTTAAACACTGCAGAAACACTGTCTGAGCAAGATGAGCAGCCTGTTTGGTGTGGTAAGTATGTAGTAAAGTCATTCAACATCAAAACATGTAAATTCAACTTTTCTCGGCTTTCCTGGAGTTTTTTAGTACTGTATTTTAAAGAAAACAATACTTAACAGGTTACCCTCATGTGATCCTGCACTTACAAATATTTAGGAACTTCAAATATGGCGTGCACTCCCAAAAGTCTTCCTTTCTGATGGTGAACAAAATTTACTATCCCTTTGCTGTTTCTTCTTTTTTTCTGCCTGTTGTGCACCTTTTAGTATGCATTTACAGGCAGAAACTATAACATTAGGTATGTTATCAAAGCAAATTTCTTGAGTCTCATCCTTCAGCTTCAAACTAATTTTTATCAGTAATTTCTCCTATATCTTTATCATCACTGATTATGTTTTATGAGACAGTGTAGGATCATTTCACTCTGAAAATGTGAGACAAAATTTTATATTCCTAAGACTCCATGACCACTGTTTTCATGCTGTTTTTACCTTTTAATTTTTCAATTTTCTTTTTTTCTGAAAATTTTCACTGCATCAGGTTGAAAATGATGTCAAGTAAATATCTGAAAGAACCAAACACCTTTTACTCCATTATAATTTGCTAGTAATTTATTGTTTTTCAGCAGTGATATTAGATATGCTGTTTTGTTAGATGTCTTTTGAATATTCTTCTAGATAACTATTTTTTTTCTTTCATTATTTATAGTTTAAAGAATTCTGTGTCAGACTTTAAGATTAGCTTTATTCTGGACATGTAAATTGCAGAATAATTTATCTTTTTTGTTAAAATAGGGATGGAGTAAAAAAATATATATATATAAAGTGAGAGGTCCATTAATGAGAGCTGCACCAGATCAGTGTCACCAAGGTCCTATCGTTTACTCTAAAGAAAAGTGTTTTGTCTTGTGTTATACACCTGTGCATACCTACGCAATCAGTTTCTTTCAACTGCTCTTTGAAAGTCCTTGCCAGAAAAAATACTAATGAAACTTAATTTTGTTCTCCTAGTAGTAATAATAAAGGTCAAGTTTGTAAAATGCAAAATGGTAGCTTTAGAATTTTTTAGAAACAAATTGTCATTTAAAGAGAAAAATGCTTTGTACGAAAACGATATTGTTGCAAAAGAGATGAAACAGCAAACCTGAAAGTACAAAACTGTTTTCTTTAGTGTATTTATATATAGTATTCTAAAACAGACATGAAGTTACAGCTGATTCCTGAATACAGAAGGAAAAAAAAATTATGACTAGTTTGTTAATCACTGAATGATTCAGGTTAAATTACTGTTGGAGGTCAGGACACCCTTTTGGGAGTCCAGAGTTGCTGGGACCCCTGTCAGGGGGCTCTGAGATCCTGGAATGATGCCCAAAACATCTGTGGGTTTGATTATAGCCCTTGGAAAAATTACCAGCTTTATATGAGAACTTGAAAGTCACAGAAGTTTAAGTGGTGTTATCACAAAGTGAAAATATAGATTTCAGGATTTTTGGGAATGGGGATTTTAGAACACAAGATGGAGGAAAAAGCACATGTTTGGTCCTTCTTTCCTCTTCTTCTTCATCTCCATTTTCTATTGTGGAGCTGGCACTTTTGGATTGGTTTAGAGTAGAATTTCACTGTCTAACATAGATGATAGTAATTGGGAAATAATTGTAAACATAATGTATGTAGTTTGTAGTATAAAAGATAACACCACCCTGAAAGGAGAGAGACTGCTGATGGCTGTCTTGCAAGACAGACCTCGCTGGGCTGAGAGAGAAAATATTATAGGTAAGAAAATAATAAACAATCCTTGAGACCAAGAAACTGAAGAACTCTGATTCATTTACTCCTTGGGCACACGAACTACCAGACAAAATCTTTCACACATCTTGGAGGAAAAAACCAAAACGGAATCCGAGAAAGTACTTTTCCAGACTTTTAGTGGGAACTTTACTTATCTGTGAAGCAAAATCATCCATAAGAAACAAACACAGACCACTCAGTAGTCTTAAATTTATAAGTCTGTTACTTCAGGGTTTTGGAGAGATGGTATTCTGCTAAATCTTATACCTATTTCGTATACCTATATTTCAAATAAACTAATACTGTAGTGAAATACCTTTTTGCATCATGAACTAATTAGCAGACTGGGAGTAAGTAAAAAGGCAGATGATTGGAGCTGTAACTCCATTGCTACCAGCCAATAGCTGAACCTGCTTGCCTTTTCCCTTCAGAATTAGACCTCTGAGTCAAGGTACGCCACCCACTACATATGATGGTCTATTTGTGGTTTGAAATATGAAAAGTCAGAATAAGATCTTGAAGAAAAAGATCTTGTTTGATTTTAGCCAAGATACTGGACTGTGTTTCATTTTCATCTTTTTATATTGTGATATAAAGATTTTAAAGTCAAGAACAATCCAAGAAATGTACACACATGCACACATATATGTATTTATATTTGCTTATTTCTCCTCTTATTCAAATTCCCCAAAGCAAGCTTGTCTGAATTTCAGTGGGATTTTACTTAATTGGAATATGAATTTGAATGTTAAAAAATGAGTGACATAATTTGTAGTAAGAGATAATTTCAATTCTCAAACCCTATAATTCTTTCAGCTAATAATTTTCTCCTCCACTGTATTTACGTGTAGGAGCTCCATATGCAATTATCATGTAGGTAAATAGTTCTTATTGTGTTCTAAATTGGCTAATTACTGGGAGATTAATAACTATATTACCAGAAATTAACGAGTGCAAAGGCATCTTGGGCCGTAGAGTGAAGAAAGAGTAAGTCTGACTTTTTTTTCTCCTGATCAGACCTTTGACAGAAGTTGGATTTACTTTTCCTGTGTATTGGATTTATGTACTTTGTACACATGATGAGATTTTGGTAGCAGGAGCACTACAGAACTGACAGAACTTATGTCAGAAGATGCCCCCCCATGTCTGACAGACCCAGTGCCTGCCATCTCCAAGAAGGACCTGCCACAGGTCAAAGCTGAGTTGATCATTGACATCAGTAGTGCCTCCATAAAGATGTATTTAAGAAAGGGAGAAAATGCTGTACAGCTGCAATGGGAAAGAAAATATGTGAGAGAAATTATTGTGTAGACACAGGGTTAGTGAAGTAGGAGGAGGACATGGTGATGCATGGGTCAGAGCTGATATTCCTCTGCAGTCCCTGAGGAGGGCTGTGGTGACACAGGCTCTCACTCTGCAGCCCATAGGACAGACCAACACGGGAGCAGTTTGTGAAGGACAGACCAACACTGGAGCAGTTTGTGAAGGACTGTCTCCTGAATGTGGGACCCAATGCTGGAGGAGGAGAAGAGCATGAGCAACAGACACAATGCATCATGAATTGACCACAAACCCCATCTTCCATCCCCTTGTCGCGCTTAACAGATGGAAAATAGGAGTGAAGTTGAGCCTGGGAGGAAGAGAGGGCTGGCAGGATTGTGATTTTAGATTTATTCTTATATCTATACTTACCTTACTTATCTTTTCAATTGGCAAGAAATTTTTTGGAGAAAAGAAAATTTTCAGAGAAAAAGGAATGTATAGCCTTTCATTGTGAAATCTGGTAGATGTTAGCCACTTTGGGTTAACCAATGGATGAGATGCTATTTTAAAGGATTTAGGGGCTTTATTTATTATTAAGTTAGCTAGTGCTATTTGAGATAGCTATATTTTGCACCTCTGTAAGTAGTATTGGTATTAAGAACCCTTTTTAAAATCTTTAAATTTACCCAGAAACTGAGGAAGAAACAATGAAATAACGAAACCAGAATTGTATCCCTCGGTTCCTTCCCTTGCTCATTGCACAGTGTTTGAGTATTTTGAGTAATTGGATTAAGCTTTTATGAATTTTCTTGCCTTTAATAAAGATGTTGGCAAAAAACCATCCTGCTGTCTTTTTAATCCATTTAGCAATTCCCTACAGAATAGCACACTCATGATGATAGGAATGGTAGATTCCTTTGAAAAATAAGTAATTTATTCTCTTGTTCTGTAACTTCGTGTTCAAATATGCAGGATGATATAAAGTACAAGAAAAACTTTTTTACATGCATTTTTAACTCATTTCTGAACAAACATGATATTTGCTGTATGTTTTAATTGGAAGAAAACACAGTTAGTTAATCTGGGAAGTAAAACAATTCCCAGGGCACAGGTCACCATTTTGCCCTCAGATATCATCCTATGGTGAAGAATTAGCTACCATAGGTCACTCAAGCTTGTTTTGTACCCATTGCTGATACCCTGTAAGTGGCTTTAATGGCTAATTAATTGAGCATGCTGTATTGAAGCTTAAAATATATGGAATATTTAATAGAGCAACAGGTAAACTAAGAAACATCAGGTCAGAAAACCTCTTGTGAGCATGAAAAAGGGTCTGCAAGTACTACACACACAGTGAAGTCTATAGAGAAATGGTTTAAAAAATAATTTAAGTTTTTTACTGCATTTGTTTCCAAATGCTTTTAGGGAGCATTTAGCTTACCATATTTTTATATGCGACTGTGCTAGTTTGGCCTTCACTGGCCACCAGATATCCACCCAGTGAACCTCTTACTCCCTTTCTTCAGTAGAACAAAAGGAGAAAATAAAATTTTAAAAGTCAGTAATTGAGATAAAGATATGGAGATCAATTAATCCTTCTACCATTGAGGGAAAACCAGTCTAGACTTCATGGAAATTAATTTAATTTATTGACAATTAGATTTGGAAAGTGAAGGCACCTTCCCCTAGACAGTTTATTTTCCCCAGGCTTATCTTCATCCTTTCATTTCTTACTCTCTGTCACCTCATCCTCCCCAAGGGATACAGGGTGAATAGAGAATGGGCATTGACTTCAGTTCATAACAATTCATCTCTCCTTCCTCAGGCTGTTATCCTGTTCCAGTATGGGGCCCCTTCTTCAGGATAAGCCAGCTGCACCATGGGTCCTTCACCAGACATGGACCTTCAGTAATATCTGCTCCAGCACGGATTCTTCATGGATGTTATTTTTTTCAGGAAAGCTCGACCTGCTCTGGTGTACTGACCTCCATGGGCTACAGCTGCCCCAGTGTGGTCCTCACCATGGACTGCACTTGTGCCTGGAGCACCTCCACCCCGTCCTTCATGTGTGCACAGGATCAGGACGTGTGTTTGTTGCTTTCCTCCCCTAGTCCTCTCTGCTTTCTGGCACTTTGGCTTTTAAAAAATATCATACCACAGAATCTTAGCACCAGCTTGGCAGAAGGGCTCAGCTGTGTTCATCAGGGCTTCCCCATGTGGGAAGGTGGGACAGACACATCTGGCTACGTGCAGCTCCTGCCCTCTGCTCACACAGGAATACTGCCCCAAACCCTCTTCTGGTTATATGTAAAATAACCTTCCTTTTTTTCCCACAGTGACTGCATGTACCCTCATATCTAATAATCAATTTAAAGTAAATGATGAAATAATTGTTCATTAGGAATCTAAATTTTGTCTGGTGAATCTATATTAAGACCTGTTTATCCACAACTGAACACCTGGTCAACTGAGAAATAAAATAGCTTGGGTTTGTCTTGGGGTGTTGTTTTCTCAGCTACTCAAAATAACTATTTGTCTCCATCCATTACCTGCAACAAGCTTTCACTGTACCAATCTCACAAGAAAAGTTTTGTGTTTGCATGCTGCCCCTGACAGTAGCTGCATTGCAGTAAGCACAAAGAGCTACAAAATTAAAACAAACAAACCACAAGATAAAAAAGAATTTTAAAAATACTGCCATGAAAAAACTAAGTTATTTTACTTCATTACTCCTATGAAAGTCTGAGTACTAATACTGTTTGGATAACAGTTATTCCATGATACTCTGACTAATACCATTCTGACAGGTTAAGTCACTCAGTTTATTTTTGTATTTGTACTGGTATGCAAGAAAAGATTCTTCATTCTTTACTAAAGTTATTCTTCCTGCATAAAATTTCAACTAGATTAATTTAATGTTTGCCCATGATAACGTTGCCACAACACTGTTTTTTCCAGATTGCTGCATTTAGATAATGGTGTCATCTAGAAGATTGCTATCTCTTTTACTGAAGTCAGTCCCAAAATTCTCACTCATGATTAATCTATACTTTTTTCTCCAAAACTTTTTGCCCTTATGAATAAGATATATGATAGCTGAGGATGTAGCTCAATTCTTGTGGGACAAAAAATTCACATATTCTTCCAGGGAAGCTGAATCAGGCTTTTACTATTATTATAAGCATATATGGTCTTTACTAATACTGAAAAGACAACCTCTTTGCAAGCTGTTTGCCCACATCCCAAATTTGTTCTATAGTCATCTGGTCTCTACATATCTAATAGAGCATCAAAATCTACTGAAAGGGACAAATTATAAGAAGGATTTCAAAAATAATGAACATTATGCTTCATGTCTTTCTGAATTATATGTTTGGAGGGGAAACAGTCAGGACAGATGACACCAAATGATCCTAGGGATATCCCAGACCATCTGCTGTCACACTCAAAATATAAAATATAAAACTGGGGGTAGGAGAAGGAAGAGGGAGGACATTTGCAGCTATGACATTTCTCTTCCTGGAGAAGGGGTGGCTCAGGAGTGACCTTATTGCTCTCTGCACCTACCTGAAAGAAGGGTGTAGCCAGGTGAAGTTCAGCCTCTTTTCCCAGGAAACAAGCAATAGGACAAGAGGACATAATCTTAAGCTGCACCAGGGGAGGTTTAAGTTGGACATGAAGAAGAATTTTTCACAGAAAGAGTAATTAGATATTAAAATGGACTGCCCAGGGAGGTGGTGGAGTCACTGTGTCTGGAGGTGTTTAAGGAAAGACTGGTCTTAGCACCAAGTGACATGGACTAGTGGACAGGGAGGTTTTGGGTCATAGGTTGGACTTGATTCTGTGATTCCCAAATAATCCTAATTTCCTGGGGATGTCTGTACCCCTGCTTGCCCATGGGAAAGGGATAAATTAATTCCTTTGCTTATGCATACAGATTTTGTTATACTGGTTAAACTGTCTTTATCTCTACACACAAGTTCTTACATCATTACCCCCTGATTGTCTCACATCCTACCCATGTTTCTAGGTTTTAACAATAAATATCTTATCTTTGCCAGTTCTGTCAGGCAACTGATTCACATGATAGCTCTATATTGAATTGCATAGTTTTAAATATGAACATTGTCTCCCATGTAAAGAGATTTTTTATTCTCATCAAGAACATCATTTGTGAGCAAATAAAATTAAGCTGTGCTTTGGAACAAAAGATAAATGTTTATTCTAACCATTTATTTCCTTGATGTCCTGTTGTAAGGCTCAGCATGCTTTATGATATATCTTTTAACACATTTGTTCCTTTCTAAAGATATATTTCTCTACTAATTCTTCTATCTATAAATAGGCAGTTTCAATGTATAGATAGGAGGATTGAATTACATTAGACTGTAAAATACAGTGGTTTTGCTCTTGAAATGAAAAAAAGAGTTTCTCTTTAGTAGGAAGAAGTAAATAATTTTTTTTTCTCTTTAGTAAGAAGAAGTGAATAGTGACATTATTTCCTGTAAATAATGCTTAATGCATAATCTTTTCAACTGATTACTATTTTTTTCTTTTGAATTACATTTCTCCCAATCACAAAATATTAATGTGTAACTGTTAATTAACCTGAAGAGGGTTACATACCCTAGATTTTGTTTATAGCAACCTACATAGAACATTTACAAACAGAAAATGAAAGAACTTAAACATATCAATATAATTTAGCTATGAGTTTATTTTTAAAATCATAAGTTGTTCTTTGAAAATATAAATATATGGTTAAAGTCTGTACCAGAATTCTGAGGATTTTCTCCTCTGCTTCTCATGTTTTCAAAGTTTGTCTTTTCCTGTACCTTTATAACACATGAACATATTTAAATTTCATAAATAAACATTTTTTTGATGCCTGGCCAAATCCATTTTAATGGAAATATATTATTTTCTTAACAATATGTATACTTTAAATGATGAAAAAGTCAAATTAATAGCTTTGACACATAGTAATTGCACAGTCTCTGTACAGATCATATTTCATGCCTCAAAAGAGTAGCTAGCTTTGTGCTTTATGCTGTGCTTCAGTTGAAGAGAATAATCCACTAACAGATTAGTAACTTGGTTAAACTCCATCTGGCAACTAAGCACCACACAGCCACTTGCTCAACCCACACTCAGAGGAATGGGGGAAGAGAATTGAAAGTGCAAAAGTAGAAAATCCTATGGGTTAGGACAAGGAATGTTTAGTAATTAAAATATAGTCATAACAACAACAATAGTAATAATATTGTCATGACAAGGAAAACAGGAAAGAGAGAAAAATGTAACCCAAGAAATACTACCTGAAAGGAGGTCATAGCAAACTGGGGGTTGGCCTCTTCTCCCAGGCAGCTAGTAATAGGAGAAAATGACCTCAAGCTGCCCCAGGGGAGGTTTAGGCTGGACATCACAAAGAATTTCTTCATGGAAAGGGTTATCAAATGTTGGAATGGACTGCCCAGGAAGGTGGCAGTGTCACCATCCCTGGAGGTGTTCAAGAAATGACTGGTTTTGGCACACAGTGCTGTGGTTGGCAAGGTGGAGATCAGTCAAAGGTTGGACTCAATGATATTGGAGATGTTTCCCAATCTATTTGATTCTGTGATTCTAAAACAAGTGATGGAAATGAAAGCAATTGCTCACCACCAACTGATCAATGCCTAGAGAATCTCCAGACCTCCAAATCTGTATGCTTACCATGATTCCATGTGTTATGGAATATCTCTTTGGTCAGTTGGGGTCAACTGTACTGACTGTGTCCTCTCCAAGCATTTCATACACCCCCAGCCTACTCGCTGTAGGATGAGGTGAGAAACAGAAAAGGTCTTGACTCTGTGCACTACTCAGGAATAATGAAAACATCCCTGAATTACCAACACTGTTTCCAGCACAATCCAGAATCTAGCCCAATACTCTAAAATGAGGAAATTTACAGAAGACTTCTTTATCATGTTCCTGGATCACTTGAGTTTCTTTAATCCATTACTATATAGGTTTTCATATAATATTTTCTGATTTTACATTTTTCCAATCTATTTTTCTTGAAGATCTGACCAAAAGCATATATAGTGCTTCTGCAACAGCTCAACAGTGTTCAAGGGCAGAATCCCTACTGTTCTCACCTCATTGCAATCCTCCATATTTTAGATAGCCAAGAATTGCATAAAATCATTTCACTGTAGGACCACACAGAGCAATCACATTGGTTTGTGATAATTACACAAGACCTAACTACAGTCTTACTGGGTAAAGGTCCATCTAGCAGAGCATTTGCATTTGACAATGGCCAAAAGTGCATATCTAGACAAGGATTTAAGAACAGAGCAAGTACATATGAAAATTCCCTTGAAAACTCCCTCAGCTTTTCATCTGTTTCAGTTGAGGCTTTCTTGTCTGAGACTCGATTTCTATGTATTTAGTAACCCTCAAAAAGTTGCTCAGCTTTTCCTCCTTCAAAGCCAGTTCTATTTGCACTGAGGTCCACAGATCAGTCACCTGACATCTCACCTCCTTTGACTTTTTGTGAGTGCACCTTTTGATTACCTTTCATGCTTCTTTTATCTATTGCTGATACTGGAAAAGAGAAACAATAATCATTACCCACCCAATCTCCCCAAGACATATGTTTTTGGAAGACCTCTCATATAGTCCTTCTCATTTATCCTTCTTTTTTTTTCACAGAAGTTTATTTTCTGATGTCTAATACAGAAGTCAATACATGCTTGCTACCTTGGCTGACAACTTTTCCATTACAACATTTCACTTATGATATGTGACTACAGACAGGATTAACATAGAAAAAATTATGTTTTCTCCAATACTGGCAAAGGAATGCAAAATTTACTACTTTTTAAACACTATAGTTATATACTAAAATGGTGTTTGCAAAGCTAACTCCAATATACAGTCATAATAATAATGGCAAGCTTGGATTCAAGACTTGCTGTCTTAGTTTGGTTTTTTTCCTCCATGTATATCAGCTGGAATTTATCCCCATTAAGTTTTGCATATTATTTGTTTGTTTGATTGGTGTGAGACACTTTTGCATTTCTTTATGGTCAGTCCAATCTTTATTGTCTTGATAGATTAAGCTTTATAACTTATGTCAATAGCATTCTTTTCAAAAGAGAATTCCCAGTCTGGATGTCTGTCCTGTATTCTGTGGCCTTGTGTTGAATTTATTTTCTTTTTTTTTAATTGAAGAAGAGCTTATTAAAAGCTTGCAGCTGATTTTAATGATGCCAAATACAATATCTGAAAGTCAAAGTAAAATAGTTACATATTTTAAAAATACCACAGCACATGGAATACAATAACGTGCAAAAAAGCCTGTAGAATTAAACCCACTGATATACCCCGACCCACTATTTTATCTTGTAACAATATTGGCTTCTTGTTTAAATCTTTTTCACAAATTATTTTTTAAGTTTGGCTTGTTATTTTTTTTTTGTTCTTCTTTTTCCAAAGTATTAAGGAACATTTTCCTTGATATTGTCTTAATTAAAGATCCTTGTAAAGCATTCATAATGGTGACCTAATTCAATTTCTTTTACCATTGGTAATTCAGAGTAATTTTACACATTGTTCATAGAATTATAGAATCTTTAAGTTTGGAAAAGACCTCTAAGACAATAAAGTCCAACATCAATCTAGTGCCACTAAGCCATGCCCTCATGTGCCATATACACGTTTTTTGAACTCTTCCAGGGATACTGACTCCACCACTTTCCTGGGAACCTTGTTACAATACTTTACAACCTTGTTTATGAATAAATGCTTCTTTTTATTTAATTTCAGGTGGGTCAAGCAGAACCTGCGTTTCATAAAGGTACTCTGGCTTGGCCTATCCCCTGGCTTCCTGCATGTGCCATGTGATAGCACTCAAGATGGTCAGTTCCATGACCTTCCCCAGCAGCAAGGTCAGACCTGTAGTTCCCTAGATTCTCCTTAGAACTCTTAATGTAGATGGATCTTATGCTGGCGATGAGATCAAATGTAAAGAAAATTCTAAATGTAAAAAATAAATATGTTAGTGACGGGAAAAAAAGACACAGCAATGCAGTGGTATAGTCTTGAGCTATTCAGGTGTTGTTTTTTCTCTCCTTTTATTCCATGTGAGCTCCCTTCTATTTTAATTTCATTACAGATAAACCACTGCCTTCTGATTGGTCCCTAGGGCCTCTGCTAATTTTGTAACTCACAAACTGTCTCAAGCATTCCGTGCATGTGATTGTTCTCAATCACAGTAAGTCACACACATATGGTGGATTTTCCACCCAAATAGTTTTCCCACAGCAACTTTAATCACACACACAGATTAGCAGAGCCTCTAGGGCCAATATTCTCTTGTTCTAATCTTGGTTAATATGCCAGGTGTTTGGCACTATTCCCACAACCTTATATTTGCTAACTCCAGTCAACTGGTACCTCTCCAGGTAAACCAGGACTGCTGCTAAACAAGTCGGGCAGAAGCATTCCCATTCGTGCTGGAAGTGGCCAGCCTCAAACTTCCATCTTCAGGGGTTTTGCCTACTTAGAGAGCAAGGGTAGGCACTGTTTGCTTCTTCACCTACTTATGTATACAGAGCTGTCCTTACATTCAGCAGAGTTGAACAATTATGTAGGGAGTTGCCAAGGAAAAGGGATCCTCACTCTCAGTTTAACATCTGCATCGTATGGGAATGAGCCTGTGCTAAATTTCTACCTACATGTCTTTTCTATCTTCTTCAATATGCTTCTTATTTTTTTGTGTGGCCAGTAGTAGTATCAGAAGGGGAGACCAGTATTTTCATAAGCTAAGGTCATGTCAGAGGTTAAAAAAGTACTAATACTTATCATCAATTATTTATAGTTGATAAATAAATTGTATAACATTACTCATTCTTTCAGTAAAATACCTCCTCTTTTCTCTGTATAAATTACTATACTGTACTCTTTTCTCAAGGTTTTGCATCATTCCAGATTAGCAAGGCAGTTTCATTTACTGCTCTATATATCTTGACAGAATTCACAAATTATTTTAAAAAATGAAACTTGACTTGGTGACTAGCTTGAAAAACATTAGTTTCCTTAATCTCTTTTCCTCCATTTTGGAAGATGAATATATATAAGGGTGCAATTTTTAAAAATCAGCAGCAATGCATATTCTTTTTTACAGCATCTATTTACATCACCTTGAATAACAAGCTGCTCTACAATGTGTTTTTTCACATCCTTCCTTGTCTCTTGCTCAGTAAAATTCTAAACGATCACAAGCTTCAAAATGTCTTACAGAGGGGAAGAAGCTCTCATATAAATGTGATAGCTCAGATCACTGCATTCTTGTGTGTTATTACTAGAAGGTCAACCAGTATCCCATCGACCAACCCACATATTCTGTATGAACAGGCCAAGAATAAACCTTGTGCGTTTCATTAATCTGCAGCATTGTGGTTTTGATGCTGAAATCACTCACCAAACCATTGGTTTGAAAAAGAGAATGCATAACAAGTTAGGCTTAAATAATCTTTCTAGATAAGAGTGCTCAATGCAGGCAGGACTAGAGAGGCAGCAGAGCATTACCAAAGAAGTCATCAATCAGTTCAGACTTCTACATGATGAAGTTTCTGTCAAAAGAGTGCAAATACACGCAGGCAGCACCAACATTTGTTATGTTATGTGTCTTCAGGGACACGTCATTAAACAGAGATTAAAAAATCTCTGTATGCAGAGAGCTCTATATTTAAAGAAAATTCAAGGCCAAATTTGTAATGAAATATAACTTGCTGGTTGGCCAGCAAATGGAGTTCTGACACTGGAAAATGGCAGCAGGTATCAACTTGGGCTGCCAGGGCAGTGCTTAGCCCATGGCAGAACTTCCCTGGGCCGGAGCTGCTCTGATAGCAAACTGGTGGCCACAGGACCATTGTCTGAGCTGAGCTGAACTTCTGTGATGGTCACAGATAAACAAGGTCTGATAAATTTGGCAGTCTCCATAGGACAGGCAGTCTCCCATGATGGCCCCTGGAGCTGAGCAAGGTGGCACCAGAAGCAGGGCTGGGAGCCAGTAAGAAAGAAACAAGGCATGGTAACATGGGACACTAAAAAAACCCAAAACTGAGGAGGAACCATGAACTTTGTACATTTCTTAACAAATAATAAAATAAGCATAGTGGAAGATACTAAACATGTGATTATATGGAAATGTGTTAATCAACATATCTTAGTTTCATATTATTTATATGGAAAAATGTGAACCAATTTTGCAGCAGGGGATAAGCGCTAAAGTTTGGAGTTCCATTTTAATATTACTTTAAAAATTGGATAATGATAGGACTTTTTCAGAATAAGAGAGATGCAACAATCAAGAAATACTGTTGGTCTGGGTTTTTATATCAGCATGTGTGTACACACAGTGCAGTGATAAACTATTAAGAAACCACAGTGTTTTCCATAACAATCCATTATGTTCAATAATAGCTTTTCCAGAATTACAAAACTGTTTTTTCTTAATGTATAGATGTTCTGAAACTACTGCATGAAATGAGACTTTTCTTTTTAGCCTTTTCAATTTTTTATTTATTTTTTTTTAAGGAAAATGAGTTATCCAGAAAACTAGTAGAACATTGATTAGTTGCTCTGGAGACTGAAATCCTGTAATTATCTTCAGAGAGGTGAAAGAGCTTCTGTGCATTCCCTGTGATAGCAGGAGGCAGCATTGTAACAGCAGGACATTTTGCAGAGCCAGGAAGATAAATCACTGGAAAAGCTGGATGCCTAGCTAAAAGGCATGATAACTAAAAGAGCAGGTTAAATATCATTAGTTCATTTGCAAGTGAAATTTGGATATGTGGGATGCATACAAATACCTGATGTTTCATAGGCTTCACTTTCTGAGCAATATTTTATTTTGCAAAACAAGTAAGAAAAAGAAAATTAATGAAGAGATGCAAGTAGTTCTACTAACACCTTAGTTTTAATGCACAACATTATTCTATATTAATATTTTGTCTATATACAATATTAACCTGATTAATATGGTTATATCTGTGCACAAACTTATTACTCTGCACGATAAGTACTAATTTTCTAAAAAGATGGCTTCCTTTGGTCTTCCATTGTTTTGTAATCAAAGAAAATGTAAAAACAAGAAAGTTAGAAAACATTCCAGGAGTTTTGACAGCAGTATTAAATTTTAAGAGATTTTATATTTAGAAGTGAAATCTCATGCAGAAAGGACTCTTTGTAGTGCAGTTTACCCTTTTTTAATATAGTACTTATTTCTACTTACTTTCACTGAAGTAACTCATTCTCTGAAGTCAATAATTATTGGAGATTAGCAGAATTTGCCTAAAATGAAGAACCTTATATAATTTGTGTTTAATTTTCAGAATAGAAACAAAATTACAATTATAAATTTTTTTTAAATGTAAGAATTGGTATTTTTAAATATCTCAATAAATATCTTCTTTGTGTTTTAATAGTGTTTTATATAATCTAGTAATGTTATTTTAATTCTATTTTCCTCTCTCTTACCTTGAGCTGCAGACGTTCTTCAACACTTAGATGTAGCCAAAGAGACATTTTCCTTCCCCCAGATATTTTATACTTCTTCCAGAATAAGTGAGAGGGAGGTAGAACTGAGGCCAGTTATTTAAAGAATATGTACATCACATTTAGTAATTGTCTGTAACATACTAAATTTAAAAAACAGCCAATCAAACCAAGAAAAACATCCATACTTTTATATTCTGCTAATTTTAGCTGTACTTTTTCTACAAAAGACAGAGCAGTAAACTTGGGGTTAGAAGGTGTGATCTGTAAAAATGTAAATGTTACAGATGATTGTTTTATATTTATTTACACTGGTAACAGCTACCACTACTTCCTAAAAAGCTTTCTATTTTCTGAAATGTATTTGTTTATTGTTCATAAACTCCATTTTCATCATTGAAGCAATATGACAGTTTCATACAGGGGCTTCATAAGACCTCCCAGAGCTATAAGACTTACCAGCTATGCCTAGTAATCAAAAAGTTCATAAAAGTTACATCTAAAGAGTGAAGCTATTCCAGAGGTTACACAATGATGCAGCCAATTTTCCTTATCATGCAGAATACTACATTGGATTATTTGTTTAGGCTTATTAAATTTAGTCACAGTACTGGTTATTTTAAATTTTTTTTCAGAGCATAGAACAAAGTAGAATTTAAACACACTTTTTACTTGAAGGACTTGGAATGTTGATCACATTATTTGACTTTCTTGATTACTAAATTGGCCTTTATTTCATAAAAATTAAATAGCCTTTAAATCAGATAAATTCAACTTCAAGAAAATAATGCTTCTTGAACTGCTGCTTGAGTAAAATGTTTGAAACACATACATCATCTTTCAGTCTTAAAAGATAATTATTTGCTGAACACAGAGGTGTTGAACTTCTCCAAGCAAGAAAGCCAAGTAAGATTCATCAGAAGGGTAAGCAACACTTCCCATAGACGTCAAATATGTGATTTAAGAATTAACCCTCTCAGATTTTCTGGAGGGTTTTCAGGCAGTGCATCAAATTCCTAGTGGATTGTCAGAAGAATGAATGGTATTAGCAGACACATCATTCAATATATATCCAGCAATGGAGTGTCTGTCCTAAGAGCTGTTGTTCTTTGTGGTACTGCAGGCTGTGTTTGAGAGAAAATGTTGATCAATGTTTTTTCTGGCTCTAGAAATGTCCTGCAGAGCTTCATACATGGGTTTTCATCATACCTACTTTGGTTTTCACATCAACACCCACACATTTCCCAAAAGTATTGACAGGATCCTGCACTTATGAGTTAGTCCTCTACAATACTGTTTTGATTCAGCAAAGTCATCTAATTTTGCACAGGTTTGTAGATATCGGTCTGCATAAAAATCTATGCATAAACTGGGAAAAAAAGTAGATGAGAATAAAATGATACAGTAGGCCCATTAATAGATGAGATCAATGAGAATTGAGAAATTATTGACCTAATCTGTAAAAAAGCCTCTAAGGTAAAAAAATAAAGTGAAGAAATAGGTGGAGAGACATGTCTAAGCAAAAGAGACTATAATGCAAAAATAAATAAAAAGATGACTCTAGTAATTGCTGATCAGACCTGCATGATAGCCAAAACCAATAGAATTATTCCACTCGTAAAATTGAATTGGATTAAATACTATTATTAATAGTAGCCATAGCAGTAATAGTGCATTGTATACGCACAGACATAAACAAGTGACCTTTTGAAATAATGGAATAGTGGACATAATCTTAAATCACCATGGGCATATTGATTAAGGTATTTCACAGAATAGTTTGGAAAATTTTCACATACAAAAACCCCCCACATACAAATCTAAGCACTGGGAATTGCTGTGAAGAAATTTGTTTGGAGAACACGATCCAGGAACAGAGCCAATTTATTTTAACATAAGAAATTCAAATAAATGGCAGCAATTAAGGATTGTGTTGCACCTTTTACTCCCATAGTACATCTGAGTAAGAAAAAGTGAATCGTTAAGTAAAGCCTGTGCATTGTATTTTGATAAGATCTGGGAAAAGTTTTGGAATTAATAGGTTTAATTTTTGTTTTTTGTATACTCACCTCATCTTTTATTTTTTTTCCCTAAATTTCTTGTCTTAGAAGTAACAGTCCCTGAGAGATTGGAATTTCTGTGAAACTCTGAAAGTGTTCAGACAAAATCTTATTACTAAAAGGTATTTTTTTAATAAATATATCTAAATGTTTCGTATTTGTGCACGTTATGATAATCATAATAAAACATCTTGGTGTTTAGGAAAGCATACAAAAGTACAAGAAAAAATATATTCTAAATGCACTTAACAGAAATACTTTTTAATGCATAGAGAAAAGAAATGTTGATGTCATGTTACTAATATTTAAAGAAAGAATGAAAACATGATCTTCAAGAAGAAGTTTGAGGCTGGAAATTCCAAGGCAGTGGCAGAGCTGTCCGGGCAAGGCATGAGACCTTGCACTTGGAGAGCAAAAGGGATTTCTTCCTTAATTTTTTCCTAAGGAAGGCCAGACAAGATGTAGAAGTCAGGAAACCCTGTGCTCATTGATATTTTTTGACCCAACAATGTTTTTTATTCTTAATAGAAATTAAGTTTCCAGCTTTTCCAAAATAGATTACACTAGATGCTACAAGTCTGATCTAAGTGGTGTTCTCAGTTTTACAGCAGCATAGAATCAAAAAATATCCTGAGTTAGAAAGGGCCCATCAGGATGATTAAATCCAACTTCCAGCCCTGCAGAGCACCATCCCTGAGAGACAGAGCATGTGCCTGAGAGCTCTCTGACAAACTTGGTGCTGTGACCACTTCCCTGGGGAGCTGTTCAAGTGCCTAACCCCTCTCTGGCTGAAGAACTTTCTCCTGATGTCCAACCTACACATCCTCTGACACAACTTCATGCCTTTGCCCCAAGTCCTGTCACTGGTCATGAGACTGAAGACATTTGTGAAAGTTTGTGTTCAGTTTGGAAAGGCAAATTAAGAAGTGAAGGATTGCATTGCAAATGGAATGTTTGGCTTTAGTGTTTTTCTTCTCAGAAATTCTCAGTGTTCAGTAATAAGTCCAACTTGAGATTTTTCAGGTATCTAACAGATTATTTTCTCTATGGGGTCTATTTTCCTCATCCATTAGTCAGCTATTTTCTCAAAATATGTGGGAAATTTATATCTGCGGCATCAGTACTCTTCTAAGAAACCGAATTGGATCTGAAATTTCCAAAGATATAAAAATCAGACATGGAAGACTGAATGCAAAGTTCCTCAGATAACACATACATACACACACCCCCCCCCATACATGCATAACTGTGGTTTCTGTAAGAATCCTGAATTAAAGGTGATTTTTGTTTTGCTAATTAATGCATTCTGTATGCATATATACCTCATTTTATTTAAATGTATCAATTAATAAATTTTGATAGCAAAAGAGGAACGAAATATATTCATCATGATATAGGTGCAGGTTAGGGACTTAACCCTTTGGAGAGGCAGAAATAAGACACACAGCTACATGGTCATCCCTCAGGATAGCAAAGAGACAACTTTATTGAAAGCACGATTCGTACTTACAGCATCTTCCGCAGAGCTAAGGCACGACAGTAGCTCACTGGATAATTGAGAAAACGCCTCCGGGACAGCACTTCAGGATGAGTCCCACAGTCAGTACCAGGTGTTAATCTTTGTTACTAATTCCATCCTGTTTTGACCAAATTATCATCCTGGGAGAAAATCTCCCTACTGATGCTGACACATTATTGGCTTGGGAACAGAGCTGAGAGAACAGGAGAAACTCCAGCCTGGGAATGATTTTCCAGGCTGTAATTTTCCTAGATCTCTAGCAGTGTGTCCTCAATGGTGTTCACATCAAATGTAAGAAAGAAAATAGATTTATCTCCACACAAAAGCTCTTCAAATCCTGTAATTACTGTACAAACTCCTCTTATTTTAAGATAACAGTAGCTTTCAAACACAAGTCAAATATAACCAGTGCATCTGAATACATGTGAGTCTCCTAAAATTAACTTTGAGAGCTGAGCATGCCTCAATGTCCCAATAGGTGATATTATCAGGATTCCCCACTCCTGATCAGAAATATCTCAGCAATTCCCAGAAGACAGGCTGTAAGGATGTGGCAAAGGTAGGAAATTTGACAGTTAACCAAGAAGCTGTACTATGGCTGTTGACCCCTCTTAGATGGGAGGTTTCTTTTAGCACAGAGGGTGAAAGGAATCACTGATGACTTGCAGTTTCTCATACCTGAGGATATACCAGGCTACTAGTGCTGTACTTTCTGCTGTTCGCCTGGAATGGATAGCTGTTGCAAAATAAAATTATAGGGTTTTTAGTGTTGGAAGGCCCTAATCAGACCTTCAGTTCTCAGGCTATGGGGCTAGACTTGTCTTTTTAGCCAAAGAAAACTGGAAGTTTCAAAGCATTATATAAGATAGAGTGAACATATTTCTTAGAATCATCAATTTGTTTGGATTTTTTGCTTTTGTTTCGTATTTTTGCCAATGACCACCATCAGGTATGATATACAAACAAAGAGGACTTTTCGGAAAATATTATCACTGTTCATTATAACCATTATCTCTAGCATGTTCTGACCAGATAATTTTATCCAGTGTCCAAAAAGGCTAAATGTAAATTTTAGTTTTCCTATTTCACTTGCCATTGAATCCAAATTCAAGGAACCAAGTCATTTTTGAAAGGGAAATGCTTGAAGTATTGGCTAAATCTAAAGTAGCAGTCACTGGAAAAAAAAGTCAATTTGATCCAGATTAATTCATAATTAGTTAATTAGATCTAAATTCATGTCAACATAAAGAAAAGGGAAATATTGGCTGTTAAGATGAATTTATCAAGTTTTTATGAATTCTATGATTTGTCTAATTTTTTTATTTTATCTCAATTTATAAACTTAATTTTCATCTTTAGCTCTTCTTAAAAAAATGTCAGAAGAATTTAATTTCAGACAGCAAGAAACATGTTAGGTTTTATGAATAAGAATTTACTTTAAAAGATAGAGAAGGTGAATAAAATAACTCAACAACCTTCAAGACCTTTTATATCATACTGCTGAATTATAATGAATTGTTTGTAAAGCCTAAGAGAGTTACAGACTGAATAATGAAAAAGGTATAAAACTTGATTATATTCTTAATTAATTCAGGCTTCACCTTGAAGGATATTGTTTTACAATAAAAATACCTCTTATCATTAGATTATTCAAGACATCCTTAATTTAATATAGACAAAAAAATTTAATAGTTCATATAATATTTTCCCCTCCCATTTGTTTGAACTACAGCTCAAAAGTCTGGTAGGATTTTAAAAACAAATAAACAGTAGGTGACAGTACTTTTTTTTTTTTTTTTTAGGAAACATCTCAGAGTGTTTATGTTTGTTTTATGGAAAAAAACCCAAAATATTTTTGATTCTTTTTGCTACATAATTTTAAAAAAGGACTGTAGGTGAAATAGGCACATTTTTTTACTCACAGAAGAGATTGTATGCAGAATCATACAAAACTTTTCTCTCCTGTCTGGTTAAAATTCAAATCTTTAAACTGCATTTATACATTTAAATGTGAATTCCCTGAAATAAATGGTGTTCCTTTGGCATTGTAAAGACTTTACGGTTCTAAGTTCCTCTTTAAATAAGATCAACTGTAAATCAAAAGTCACCTGATAGCAGTAGTACCAGAGTCATAGAAATGGTCTTGGTATTAGGAAGGGAAAGGTGCTTTGAAAGGACGAGTTAACACACCACATTGTGAAATGTTACATAGTGATTCATGTCATTATAAATATATATCATTAGATCAATATAAACAAAAATACTAAACCCAAAGTAAAGCATGGACATGAGACACAAGAAAATCTAATGATTTCATTATATTTGTTTAAATCACTTTGATGTAAATTGTTGGCTTTTTGTTTTCATGTATTTTTTATTATTTTGTCACTATAATTATGAATTGTACCCACTTTTTATGTATAAGTGTTATAAATGAGAAACAAAAGTCTTGATATTCAGCAAAATTTAGATTGCTTTATTTGATATAGATGGAGCAATGCTGCATTGGGGAACATGAAGGGTCATCGCCCACACCACGCCCCACCAAACCCCAGCCCACAGCTTCTTCTTATACTATGGTTTCTCATTGTAATCAATAATTTTTGTTTTTTAGCTGTCCCAGTTTTGCCAGGTAAGCAGTGGTGGTCGAACAAACATCCGTATCCAAATTCACAAAGTCTCCGGCAATAGTCACAGATAACCACCTGGTTCTTGTAAATAACCACCAGCGAAGTTCTGGAAGTCTGGTCCTTGAGGTAGGCAGCACTGATCAAAGGCAGGAAGGGCTATCAGGAAGACTGATTTTGCAAGCTGGTAGCCAATACAATTTATTTGGAAAACATAACATAATATAACAAGGTGATTTAAAACAGAATGATTAATCATATAATTTCCTTTATCTAGTGTCCATGCTTCACTTCAGAGCTTGGTGTTCTGGTTTACACAAACCCCAATACTTTTGTGATTAACACGAATCTTTTATCAATTATCACATAAGCAAAAACAGGGGCTTATATGGACATGAACAGACTTATCACGGCTGTTACCTGCTTGCTAGGAGTGCAACCTGACAACATGTTGGAGCCTTGTCCAGACCTGGTGGGGGCTTGTAGCCACTGCTACCTGAATGGTAGCCAACATGTTCGGGCTTGCTCAGGCTTGTCCCCCAGCACAGTAAGCACAACACGACCCCACCAGACACTGCCTAAAAAAGGGGCAGTGACCAGGGGCAGGACGGACGTGTTGGTAGAACACAAACTCCCCGTGTCCCCAGCACTGCTTGCCTGTTCCTTATCACTGAATTAATAATTTGCCTTATTGATTGGCCAACCCAATGAGGGTGAGTAATTTATTACAACATGGCACAAAAGGGAGTAACTAATACTTAATGAATATTCACAGGTCTTTTAGGAGACCTAGAGAATCTTAAAACCCTCCATGTTCAAAATTTCCTAGAATTCATAGTAAAAAGAACAAAATCATTTTTTTCTCCTCTATCAACAATAAATGAAGATAATTTAAAACAGTTGAAATAACATTTCAAAATACTTCTGTTTGCAGCTAGTTATTTAATACATATAGACTCATATTTAGCATGTCTGCATTAGCAGAGGCACTGTTTCATTTATTTATTTGTTTTAAGGGAGAAAAGCACTCTAAAAAGATCTCTTTTAAAAAGCAAATCAAAATTATTCTCCAAGATAATGAAATGTTATGCCAGCCGGAAAAAATTGATCTCAAATCATTGCAGCTCTGCAACTGAAATAGTATGGAACTAGTTATGTTAAGTAACTGACTCCAAAGCAGATTGTCTGCAAAAAACACCAGTGTTATATGAAGAAAATATTTAAAAGGAGAAAAAAAAATACATCATCTAAAGATATGTTTAATGATGGCAAAATGTGGTGCTGCTAATAACGAGAATATCAATGCATGTTTAGCATACAGATAAACGATTAAAATTCCACTCAAGATGTGTGACAGAGTAGAACAAACAATAAGAAGCAATAGAAGAAGTGTGATACAACATAAGTGACAACAACTTACGGGGCAGAACTGTGGTGCCACAGCTGGTTTTGTCAGCAGCTGCTGAGAGCCACGCTGCCAAGCTATGACACTGCCCTGATAGCCAAGGAAGCAGAGTGTCTCCAGGGTCAGGGCCAGCCTCTGCCCAGGCAAGGGAGTGTTTGACCTGGGGAGGCATGCAGGGAACAAACCATGGGCCCATGTGAGAGACTGGAATGACAAGGGTTAATGACTCAAAATCAGCTATTTGCAGAAGCAGAAGGTGATTTGCTGAGGCCAGGTTTGCACACACACACCCAAACCAAGGGGAGGAGGAGAGTTTTTGAGTGTGGTGGCTAAACCCCTGATCTGTGTGAGGTCAGGCCAGATGAAGATCTCCACCACTGAGGATGGCCTCACCAAACATTTGATTAGCAAAAGGCCAGGTTGTGAGCCAGGTAAGACTGATAAGAAGCAGATCCTGGAGGTGAGATGATGCTTTTTATCATGCTTATGTCCTTCTTTACTGTCCTGGTTTAGAGCAA
>VXBI01011464.1:0-48577 GCA_013397375.1 Toxostoma redivivum | reverse complement strand
TTTTTTTTTTTCTTCTTTCTTTTTTCTTTCTTTCCTCTTTCTTTTTTTCTTCCTTTTTTCTTCCTTTTTTCTTTTTTATTTATTTTTTTATTTTCTTCTTTTTTTTCTTTTTTTTCTTTCTTTTTTCTTTCTTTTTTCTTTTTTTTGTTTCTTTCTTCTTTCTTTCTTTCGTTTTTACTTCTTTTTAATTTCTTCTTTCTTCTGTTTTTTTCTTTTTTTAAATCTCTTTCTTTCTTTCTTTTTTCTTTTTTATCTTCTTTTTTCTGTTTTCTTTCTTTTTCCTTTCTTTTTATTTCCTTTCTTTTTATCTTTCTTTCCTTTCTCATGGAGTTTCTGGTAATCTAATTCCAAGCACTTCAATATAACTGGGAGAAGTCCTTGGCTCCTGGCTCCAAGCAAGTAGTTGTATTTCAGATATAAACTAAGGGACAATAAATATAAGCCTAAAATTCCCTTCTAGATGAAGAGCATTTTCCTACTAATTTAGTATTTTCTTGCTGATGAAGAACTAAGGGCTTTCTGCATGTCGCACTTTTCAGCTCTCTTTCTGATTACTCATAAGAATCCAAAGAAACTGACAAACAATGAAAACAGGGAATGCCTGTGTTCTGTTTCCAATCATGCCTTACTTTAGAGTTTGTAATGTTGTTTATGAACATCCTTAAGGATGTTCACAGAGGTGCACACAGTTAATCAGCCACGGTTATTTCCAATGGCCCAAAGTTTTTTCCCTCCATAGACTGTCAGTTGTCTGAAGACTTAAATGCTGGGCCATAATAAACTACTTAAACTTTGGGAATCCATGTCTGTCAGTTCTGAGTGATAGTCACTGGAGAAGCAGTTCTTACGTGCATTGCCAATGGGTACAAATCATTTGCAGATGCTGGAGTGATCAGGGAAATCAGTATGAAAGTTATGAA
The DNA here is from genome assembly GCA_013397375.1 of Toxostoma redivivum. Lineage (NCBI taxonomy): Eukaryota > Metazoa > Chordata > Aves > Passeriformes > Mimidae > Toxostoma > Toxostoma redivivum. The sequence goes on along the minus strand of VXBI01011464.1, from coordinate 47,657 downwards.
CCAGAAGGAATATCTTGTACATTCAGCCTAAAGGCAGCCTAGATGTGTGCAAGTTGAACTTGTCCCACTCTGGGTACCATTTTTAACTTCCAAAAATATGAGTTTGTGCATTTTATGATAGCCATCCTAGTTTATAAACTTTCTGTTATATTGATGGGATTCTATGACTGCGCTGTCCAAATGCGCCAAGATACTTTGCTAGAATTACAGACTGTTGTGAAGATGAGTCATCTCTGCCTCTCATTCCTATACATCTTCTTTTTCCTGCATAAAAATTAAGTGCACAATTATGTCTATTTGTCTAACATGCAATGTGAAATAACATCATATTTTTATTACAAGTAATTTATGTTTTACAGCACATGCACATAATGAGCTGTAGTTTTACTCAGCATTTGACTTCCCAAAGTAGAGACTTCTCCAGCTGAGCACATAACTGACCTAGTATAGTAAGATGTGCAGTTCTGACAAAATATTACAGAATTTCAGAGTTGCAAAGACATTACTACCTGGTGCAACAAGGATTTTTTGGACTTGATTTCACTTAAATTCCCTTACTGAGGACATATCAAGGGAAATAATTGAATGCTGAGTAACTATGGTGGAAAGAACAGAAGGTCCTTTTTAGGGATATAAGTTTCTGAGGGAGAGACTACTTTTCAATAGAGAGCTAGCATTAAATTGGTGTTGATTTCAAAATTAAAGATTGTGCACTACATTAAACTACAGATCTCAGCTTTAATTCACAGTTACAAATTCATAGTAATATAATTGGCATATGCATTCGCACAGCCTAGAATTGCAGTGTTATAAGACTTTCTCAGTTTGCTTTAATTAGGAAATACAGGGAAAAGACTGCTCTGCCTGAAGGTGTAGGTCTTCTCTCCAAAGAGATGTCTCAAAATTCAAGGTCTCTCAAGCAGGTATTAGATCTCATCTCTTGCTACAGGGGACTTTGACCATGCTCTTTACAGTAGACTTCAGGCTACAGTTGACTGTGCTTTGCTGAACTTCTTATGCCTGGGCTGCAGGTCTCTATATTAAATCATAGCTGTTGATGTACTGAACCTCTAACCTTGGGCTCAGACGAATGTAGCAATTTTCTTGTTTGTTATTTAGGATTTCTGACCCAATTATTTCAAGAAAGAACATATTTAACTACTTTTAAACATGTCTTGCCAAATTCTAACCGAGAGGGAAAATTTCTTAGAATGCTTTTGCTTGCACATGATTATGGCCACTTTTAAACTTACCGTTAAATTTTCTTTCTATAACCCAGAACCCCTTGACACAGAAGAATGAGTTAGGAGTATTTTTTTACTTTGTAAAATCAGTGCATCACCACAACTTCTTGAAATGGCTCCTAGAAGGAAGGCACCAGCACACACAGCAAAATCTGGTCTGTGCTTTTTGTAACTTTGTTGTATTTTTCATCTTCTGTTGCTATTCTGGTTTTGAGAGGTTTCTGCAACAGCCATAGTTAACTGTCTCCAGAGAGCTTGGAGTATTTTCCTCTGGATCCTCCGAGTTCCCTGTCCCTGAGCACATCCTGAATTCACCCTAAACCAGACTTGAACAGTTTCCCACCAGCAAGGTGGGAAAGGGAAAAGAGCTTGTACCCACCCCACACTTCTGTAAGAGTACTGCCTCATCCTTGTAGGACTCTTTCTCCTGGTGTAGCATCTCTTCCACTATGTCCCAGCCTTCTCTCTCTATGAACCAGCCAACAGATTTTCAGGAATATCTACATTCAGCAGTCAGACTACATGTGCAGTCATTATCATCGTGACCTACTTTGTCCTGGCATTATTTTTTTTCCCAAAGCAGGCAGAGAAATGCATGGACAGGGCAAAAGGGCTCACATTCCTTCATTGTCAGATGAGGCCAAATAATGTCTTGTACATGTCACTTTAACACCAAGGAAAATTCTTGTTCATTTGGAGTTTTTTTGAGAACTTAACTTTTCTCTTTCAGATTGGTTGGTTCCCTCCTGAGTAGTTGCCCTTTTATCATTAATATACTTAGTCTTGATGGTCCTATCTGATGACATATTGAAGTCTGAGAAATATAGGCTCTGGAGCAACCCCCACGGACTAGGATTCTTTTGAATCTCAGATTTGGAGGCAAATGACTGAGCCTGGAGTTGAACTTAAGACCACCTGAGTGAAGATGCAGTGACAATTACCTGAACACTGGGGGATTACTATGGATGTTTTACCTACTTTAAACTTAGTGAGGAAAAAGTACATGCTTACCCTTTAAGGCAAAGTTGTTCCAGAATAAAAAGCAGGGCAATGTCAACTCTAACACAGGGAATACCGGTGAAAGTCAAACTCCAGAACAGGAAAAACCCAGCAGACAGACACCACAATTCCAAGAATGACTGGGAGAAACATCACAAATGTTTTTAAAGATGGGCCATAGAACTGACTGGTTTTTTTCTTGTGCCTCATTAGGGCACTGAGGTTTGTTATAAATTATGTTTTATGATAACCTTTTCCTGACTCTTCAAAAGCTGTGGCATTCAGAAGTAAATCTGTTGTGAAGCTGAATATAGCCACTGCATACTGCATAAAAGGGAAAAATAAATGGAGAGGGTAGTAAGTGTTTTGGGGTATTTGGCATCATTGAAAGTGAAAGGTGCTTGTTGATTTTATGCTTAACACCCATGCATATGCTGTGCTTGTAATTTTTCCACAGAGGCCTCAAGGATACCTGATATGGTTCTGCCTTGTGTCAAGCATGAGACACAGCTCTCTGTAAACTGACTTGTGCATGAGGTACCAAATGTGCTGGGAAGGGGATGCATTTACAGTGGTCAGTTTTCTGATCACAGTGGAGGACACTAATGCAGGGGAAACTCAAAGCTCCATCCTTTACAGAGCTGTGCCATGCTGTATCCTGACCATCCCTGACCAGAACATGTGAATAAAAGCTCATGCGATACACCATTGCTCAAGAATTCCCTTATTTTCCTGGACTTTGGTTTAAATTTATATCAGAAGTGTAGAGGAATCCATGATCATAGGGGCAAGTGTGAGAGACTAAAATGATTAATGGCTTAAACACCGTTGAAATCATTGAAGGACTTTTGCCCACTGTAGTAAACCACAAAGAAACAGGAGTTCATCTTTGACCATCAAAGCCCACCCCTCACCAAATATGCCTACTGCCTGGAATTTGGACTGGGGCAGGAAATTAAGATAAGAAAAGAAGATAGTCTAGTTCAGTCTAGGGAGGAGAATGCCCTGTCTCTCAAACAAGGTTTTAGTTTTATAAATGTTTCTAGAAAACTATTAGGGTAGCAGTCAGGAACAGTCAAAAACCCAGCTGTATATTAGAGGAGATTAGAAAGGAACACAGCAAAGCAGTTATGCCACTGTGTAAATTGATGGTTAGCTCTTATCTGAAATGCTATGTTATGTTTCCTTTCTCCCAATTCAGAATGGGTGGTACCAATGGAAAAGTTATAAAGGTAGATCCCAAGAGTGATGAACGTATGGAATACATTCTGTACAAGGAATGCCTAAGCTGACTGGAAAAGAACTATTGAGAGGGATGAGACACAAAAAAATTCTCTGAAGTTATGACTAGCATTGAAGAAACAGTCCTTCAGTATCTGTTGCTGGAGGGAAAATATTTGTAAAGTGCAATGATACACATTTTTCTCTCTGGGTGTTGGCAACTGGCAGTGATAAGGTAGAGATTCAGATAGCCCCTTGCTCTGATCAATAGAGTCATGCTGATACAAGATTTTTGAAAATGTGGGCTTATGAAAAGAGGACAGAGAAGACCTGGTCCATCAGGGTGCAGGACAAGCCATCAAAATGAAGACTGGCCTCCTGGCTTGGAGAAATGGCTTCCTTGAGGAACCACCAGAGGCTCTTTGGACATCCAGTGTAGGAAATATTAACTAGGAATGAAAATGGCAAGATAGATCCCATTTTTCTATACAATAATGATACATTAAAAAATGAAAGTAAAATAAAACAAGCTGCCACAAAATATCTCCTTTAACTGGACTTTTCGTTCCCTTTTTGAGAGTATACAAAAGAAACAAAAAGGACTCTGTTAGGGCAGCAAAATAGAAGCATCTACTTCATAAGTGCTTGTGCAAAGGACAAAGTGTTATGTGAATATTAGGCCATTTATCATTACAAGTGATGTGAAAGGGGCACAGAGCATACATAAAAAAGCTCCCTCTTTCCTGCACAGTACTGCAGCTGCTCACACTCCACAGATGAGCTACTTGCAGTAAGGAAATAACAATATTATGTTGTCTTTAAAAAGCAGGATTTTTGCAGTCAATGAAAGTAACTGGGGCAAAAATTACTAAGACAAACGGGCAGACCAAGGCAGAAGGATAAGCTATTTTAGTCTGTTTTCATAATTATACCTTATAACCTATATAAATAGTTACCTGGGTCTCACACACTGTTGCTCTGCATGAACTCCTGTTGTGCTTTCACATAGGAGAGTAGAAGTGGTATGTGTGGAACTTGATATGACGTGAACCTACAACTTCTACATGAACTGAATGTGTTAGTACTTACACAAATTAATTAGAAGTCTTTAGGCAGAAAGAGAGATCTGGAGATATCTGATCCAACTCACCTGGTCAGACAGGGTCACCTAGAGCAAGTTGCTAGAGGCTCTGTCCTGCCACAAGTTTGAACCTCTTCAAGGATGACAACTCCACAACCCCTTTGAGTAACCTGTTCAATCACACTTTCAGTAAAAAGTGTTTTCTTTTGTTCAGAACATACACAAATTGCAGATCCTGATATCATGTCACGGGTTTCTCTGTGTTTTGTGTGTGTTTTGCTACAATGCCTTTGTTTTGTGTCCGGTTGCATAGATGTTTCAAATATAAACACTTATGACTGAGCTATATTTAGCTTTTGCATGTGTCCTCCTGTTTTAAGTCATCAGGTAACTGTTCTGCTAGCAGATAGGACAGGGAGAAAAGGCTCTCTGAGGTTTTGTCACAGTAGGTAGCTTACCACCTCATTTCCAAACTTCTATCATTAATTTGCCTGGAGATTGGTATATATATGATCTCAATTCCATGTTTCTTTCCCCCCTTAAAGTTTCAAATTAGTAAATCATGCTTAGTTTTGGTTTCCCTCCCTTTTGAAAATAATGTACAGAGAAGTCATGGCTGTGTCAGAATTGAGTAATGATAAAAATGCTTATCCTTCTTGCCTGGTTTTCTATGTTGGCTTGAGAAATTCAGCTATGGTGTGCTGGGTTTATTTCTGACACTGCCAGCTCACTACAGGAAGGTAGTCAGGGAGCTCCATTCCTATGAAAAGCCAGGTCAAATTCAAGCAGGAAGTAAGGTAATAATTATTTCTTCAAATGATTGAGTCTCATAATTTTCTCAGCCAACTTTCTGAACTCCCACATCAGCATCATCAGTCTTGGAACACCAACACACTTTTTCTCGAGTCATTCTATACTGGCAAAATTTAGAGCATTTAGCTATACTTTATTTTAAACACCAAAATGGTCCTTCATGCCAGAGGTGTGGTATCAATTTTACCATCTGTGCTGAGAGTGTTGAGAATATGGAATGACCTTTGGTTTGAAAGTCATGTGGAAGCACAATGGACATAGTGCCTCACATATTTCTCAAAAGCTGCAAGTACTCTGTTCTCAAATATTCTGATGCAAATATGAAAATGAATTGCAGTCTACTGCAGGGTTTGAAAGGGCAGTGAAGGTTTCATGAAGGGTGTGAGAGCTCTTTGCTTGTGTGTGGTGTCACAAAATGGAAAGGATGCATCAAAGAGGTTTCCTACATAAGTAAAAGAGTACTAGATATACTGCAAGGCAGCAGTATAGTACAAGTACTCAGAGTATTCTACTTTTTGCTTTTGATATCTGGATAAGCAAGCAGAACCATCAGGTCTGACAGGCACTGAACTCTCTGTGAACTGAATGTTTTAAAACAATCATGGATGGATGAGGACAGGAATGGTCCATCATTTCCAAAGTTTCTTTTAAAACGTGTGAAATTTAATTCTATTGTCTCTGAACACAAAATTTAGTGTAGGATCCCCCCTAAGCAGTTGAGGAGGTGTGCAAGGGGGAAGGGGACAACACAATCCTGTTCACTGGACTAGGTTGATTCTGGAGCTACAGGTGATATACTCTGCATGTGAAGCCTTAATTTCACCAAAGGAAGTAAGCATGAGAAGCATCAAGAAGAGCCAAAACCCACAGCTTCAACCAAATCAACTGAAAAGATCATTTGCACGCCAGCCCTGATGGCAAATGAGTAACATTTGCTGCATTCTTGGCTGGACAGAGGCAGAACCCCAGGTCACATAAAGAAGTGTCATTGCATCCAGGTCCCAAGTGCTTCTGCAAGACAATTCAGGAATATCTAGAAGAACATGTGGGTTTATTGTTCCTTTTACCATTGTCCTCCCCCCATGGAAGGACAGTTTCTCTGATAGATCTCCTGGTGGTCTATGCTGTCTGGGGAAAAGGATCACCCAGCATATCCCCCTCAGCACAATGCAATCTTCGTGCCTTTGGATGGACTTTTGGATGAAAGTTGCTATCTCCAGGTACATAGGAGCCCTGATGCTATTTACTGAGACCTTCAGTAAATTATCTGTATTTTGTAATTTAAATATGTTCCATACCTAGGATTTGAAGGTGGGAAATGTCTTCTTCTGGCAATGGTGCTAGTGGCAACTTAAGCCTCATTTTTCTTTGGGACAAGTATGAGGGCCAGACCTTGTGCATTCCATCTCCAAATACGTAAGCGATTCTGTTTATCATTTGTTTCTTGGATCCCAGCAAACAGTGCAGGGAAATTGTTTACACTGCCTGACAGCAGAAGAGGGAAGTGGGTGATTTAGTCAGGAGCTGTAGGCCAAGGAATGACAAGGAGGGAGACATTCATGCTTCCAGTATCTACTATATGCATAAAACTGAAGATTACTTCATTTCTGGTGGTGGAGGAGAAGTGAAGACTATTTCAGTCTTCAGGAAGGAAATGTAATAAATTTTATGTGGAGCTATCTGCACTTGTGTGAAATTATCTTCAGTAATAAACCATTATGTGTTTTATTAATATGAAATTTAATAAAGCATTATTAAATAGTATTGTTAATAGTAAATTTTAATTAAAATATTTTAAGGCATAACTGTTAATAGTATAGAATAGTGTAGAAACTCCAGGTGCATTTCCAACTCCAGGAACCTGGTTTGGAGGTGCTCATGCAGAACTGGAAGATGACCAGTAATACAGGTAGGGGAATTAAAATATTTATTAGTGCTTGTCTGCAGAGTTATTTGGATAATGGATGGTTCTGCCTCCCATTACTGTGGCAGTTATCAACCTTTATAACAAAGCATTTGGATGTCAGTGAATCTGTTGAAATTATGGAAAGCAGAAACCTATGTAAGAATTAAGGACATGACAAGCATTGGCTTTGCTGTATTTATTGATACAGAAAGAGGTTTCTTCAAAGAAAAAACATATTTTATCTTAGCTCTTCTCTGCCCAAAGTACCGGCAAATACTTCTTTATTCCACAGTACAGGTGGATAAAATTAACTTTAATTTAAATAGCACTGGCTTGAAGTATTTAAGTTTATTTAAGTAGGATTACAATCCTACTTAAAAAGAGAGGGGAGGACATGAGATGTTGTGTTTTTGGAATAAGTATTTTTCCTCTGGTCTGGCAGAGTTTCTTCCTATGAGCTGAGTCCTGCAAGCATTTCCATGATCGAAGTATCAAGCAGAAGAGAAGAGAAGGTAAGTGTGTGTGTTTTAAGTATGTGCACTTGACTTTCACCTGCTATTCACAAAATATTCTTTCTTTCCCTTTTGCCTTGCATTTTCTTAGGGTCTGAAAGGGTGTTTTTGAGTAATTGCTTTTGTAGTATCACAATGTATGTACACACACACACACTGTTGTCACTTTCTCTCCAAGCTCTACCACTGATACCAATGAGATACAGAGCAGAGCTCACAGTCATTAAGCTCTTTTGAACCCTTTGCAACTTCTAAAGGGACAAATGTGATGAGAAATTCAAGGTAACAATTTTTCATGGGTGATGACATAAGTCAGCTAGAGCCAGCAGAATGAATGTGGAGCTCTTATACAGAAGATCAATGTGGGGAACTGCAGAGAGATCAAACCAGCCAGGTGATGGAGTAGAGGTGGATTCTGCCCCAGATAAACTCAGTTGCCTGAAACAAGACCAGGTCTATAACCATATTAGTAACCAGAGGGAACTTGACAGTAATTTCTGACCATATGACCAAAATGCAAGCTTAGTCTGTCTGTATATTGAAAATTGCTGCCTGCAAACTGGGGTAGCTGCATCCAAATTATGTGTCTACTTGAAGTGACCCAGTCCTAAACACTTCTGAACCCAGGCCACTCACACACTGAAATTGATCCTGCATCCCTCAAGGTCTCAGTGGATAGTGGACAGCTGGACACAGATACTGGGATACAGACATGTCGTGGTCACTGCTAATGCCCTAATAATCTGGGGAAGCATTTCATAGCAGAAGCATCATTAATGTCTTCCAGGCCCTGTACACCTACTCTGACCTCGCTTTTCCCCCTTCTCTCAGCAACAGACACATCAAGTAGTACACTAAACCATCTGTTGCCATCACAGCCCTAGCAAATACTACAACAGAAGCCATTATATCCTTATGCCTTACCCTAAAAAGAGTCAGGAAACAGATCTGTTTCCTTTCCCTTTGTCTGTGTTCCAGACATTGTAACCTCAATCCCTCTTTATGTTGCTGTCTCTTATTCTGCTGTGTTTTTGACAAGCATATTCTTGCTGCCCACTTCCATCCCTACTTTTCACTTCTCACCTGCTTCCAGGATGGCTGAGGCTTAGAATATCACCTGCCTCAACTAGAGAAGTGATGATAAGTAACCTCCTACTTTTGGGGTAACCCTGAGCAAAGTGGGGGTGCCTGATGTATTCAGTCTTGTTGGGAGATCAATGCATCCATCAGAGTTTGTTCCCTGTGCTCAGTGAGGACAGCATCTTGGAGGCATATCTGGTCACTCTTTGAAATACTCTTCAGCAGGTATTACTTCATCTGCTGTATTTACTTAGGACACTTCATAAAGCTGCAGTGCAGGTCCTGCCAGCAGGATCCCTATCACAGGACTCAGGGTATATTTAGTGTGATCCCCCTTACTCCAGAAATTTTTCTCTTCTGAGGTAGTGGCAGGAAATCATTACAAATTAGTTCAGCAGTTAGGCAATAAGAAGAGAAGTTGTTGTAAGCCAGGGCAGTTCTTTAAGGTAGAAAATAATTCCATTCAGTGAAGTTAGTAGTTTGTACTTTAATCTTTTTGCTTGAAAAGTACTGTCATATTCAATGTAATATTATGCATATTAAAACCAACCATCAAAAAAGAATGTTAATTTTCTATTATGTTTTTCTTCTGCAAGCAATGTTAAGTTTTTCACAGGAGAATTACAAGTTTCATGGGCTTAGATTAAAGGATTTTCCATGAAATCCTGAAAAATTAGGAGTGACTATTTCCTCAATGTACTTTCAATGAAAAAAAGCAAATAAGCAAAAGCCCAAGACAACCAAATTTTCTGACATAAAACCTTGGTGGTTGTCAGTACCAGAGGCCATATTGGTAGGCAAAGGTAAAAAGATTTGTTAAAACAATGGATACAAATCATTAGTAGTGATATCACCTTCAAATCTTACCTCTCCTCTGTGTGAAGAAAAGCAACTCCAAGTCCCCAGGCAGCGCAGAGGAGAGCTGCTTCATTGCAAAAACCAGGCCTTTTTAACCAGTTAGCCCATTGTCATCTACATGGTTTTAAATCATAACAAACATAATTCAACCAACCACCACACACCACAATGTGAACATGCCATGGTTATATAACTTGTTTTTCTACCTCTAATTCAGCTGAGCCACTTTCCCATAGTCCTCCTCTGCTTAGCTGAAGTAACAGGCCTGAGCCATGGTTTTGCAAGGCTTTCTTTTTGTAAGGTTTTACCTATATGCAACACTCCTCTATCCTTTGACCATTTGAGCCAGAACCTCAGGTATTTCTTCATTATGGACAATGTTGTCTTCATGGAGTTTGATCTTTCCTCATTTCTTCTATTCTCTTTGCTTCCCTCTTTCCTGTTTCTTGTCTCTTCTCCTGTCACCTCTGGATTTCCACTGCAGCAGCACAATTTATTCCCTCCCTAAAATGGATTTCAACAGAAACAGCTTTTTATCCCTTAGCAAAAGAGTTATATTCAAGTTTATTGCTCCTTGAAGTCATAAATGGGTTCCAGATTTTGAGTTTTTAAAGAGAAACTCTTCTCTCAGATCCACTGTTATACACTGTCTCCAGATGTAGTTTATTAAGTCACTCCCATGCCTGAATAGAATATATTCTCGTACCTACAAAATTGATGTGTTTTTTATTTTTAAATCAAAGCTTGAATTCTGCAAAATGCACAGTATAAGCAGGACAGATTTCACTTACTTCTATAAGTGACATTTGAGTTAATATATTAGACAGAAGAAAAGAATTGGGATGCTATACTTGTAAATTTATCTCAGTCCCCAAAATGTTAGGCATGTGTCATTCTGGCAAATAGTTCACATCTCTAAGCGATTTAATCTCTAAAAACTGTTTCATCTCTACAGTGCATCTTAGCTACTGCATTGTGTTGACTTAGAAAATAAAGAGCATTTATGTAGGGGCTGGGTACCAGAGCTCCTGACTTGAGAAAGCATCTCCACTCTACAGGAGCATTGAGACACCTTCCCCACTGCTGTCTTAATTCAGTGCACAAATGATAAACAGGAGACAACAATTCAAAACTCTTGGTCTACTCTACATATTCTTCTGCAAAGAGCAATGCACATACAAGTTGATCCAAGTCTTTGTATAGTGGGAATTTTTGTTTGTTTGTTTTTTGGTCTTCTTTTGTTTTATTTTGTTGGGGTTTTTTTTGTTTTTTTTTGTTAAAAACCCAGAAACACAAGAAATCTATGAAAAAGAAGCAAAGGGAAAACACTGCATGTATTTCTTTTAATGGTTGCAAACATTTAGTAATTTTGTTTGAGGAAATTAATTTCCTTGAGTTGTCATAAAAAAACATTTGGATATGATCATAGTATCATAAGGAAATCTGTAATGTTCCTTAACAGACATTAGGCTGGACAGCACATACAGGGGACAGCTCAGTCTGCCTAGCTTTCTATCTTGTGCAATCACCTGTTATGCCAAAGTTCTTTCTACATCCATATATACCAATGCATTTAGGAAAGCATTCAATTCACATTCTTGGAAGTGAAACAAAGCCACTAGGATTTTAGCTTGTATTAACTCTCATTCTGTTTCTTCCTATTGCCCTGTGTACCTGCTTGTTTCACAGTACTGTGCAATGTGCACAACAGCTCCTTGGCACTTGTCTTATCATTTGGTTCCAGAAAGTCTGAAGAAGTCTACATAGTCCAACATAATTTTTATCTAGGTTTGCTCTTACTACAAAAGAAATACCTCATTCTGCAGATAAACTAAATCCTTTCAGAAAAAAGCTTTTGCTGCTAAGTGAACCTGGTAATAGGAGAGAATTTTCCTCTTCATGCAGAGAAATCAGGCAACGTTTTTGCATCATGCACCTTAAAATCAAAGTTCTTGCATATTGATGAACTAAAAGCTGTGAATATAGTGAATAATTATGCTGTGGAAGCCTGTATTGCTTAATTAATCTACAAGCCAATACTAATTTGGCTCTCTGTCTACAGTACAACCATAGAAGCTAACATTTGTGAAGCTAGTCCTTACTGTACTTTCTGAATTTATCTAGAGCTCTTCCCTGCTGATTTTAATGGGAACTTTATTAAGGTTGTCAGGCAGGTAAGGATGTTTTAACGTAGTGCAGAGTTATTATATTCAAGCACATCCATCATCATCATCATCCAGAGATGCAAGAAAGAGCAGACAAAATCGTAATGACACCTCTGGATACTGTTCAGACACATCTGTCAATTTGTTAGTTATAATCAGTATTCTCCAAAGCATCTATGGACCAGTCTAAAGTTATCACTCCAAAGGACACATTAAAAAATGTATTCTTCAGAAAACCAATAGTTGCTAAGAATTTCTACTGAGGCTGGTTCATGTCAGCTTTCAAGATATAGATTTATTAATGGACATTGCTGCTCATATTTAAATTATCAAGTGGCATTTTGTGCATCACACTGCAGCTATTAAAGGGAATTCTTTACCCTAAAAGCTGTACTGTGTTTTGTCAAACTCATCTGGGAAGTTGCAGTCTAACTGATGCTTCTGAGCTGAAGAAATAGTGCCGTCTTAGGTGTCTGGCTCATCTTGATGCTCTGTTGTTGTCCTGTCTTCTTTTCCTGCCTTCCTTGTGGAAACCTGTTGAGTAAAGAGGAGAAGTTGTTAGCTCTGGAGACTGTATAGCTTTTCTTCTCACAATATTTTGGGATTGGAAATCTCATATTGATCCTTCTTCTAGTGAGTTGGCCAGACTAGTGATCATACTTCTGTACAATCTTCTGATTCCTGTTGGTATTTTCTAGTTCCATAACTTGGAAATGTTTGTAATGCAGAGGGTGATAATAAAGTAGCTGAAAGGGAGACTCTATTAATAGGGAACTACACTAAGTCATGCTCCAGCAGCAGCTGTATCCCTACAAGGGCTGAAGACTGAAACTGAAAATGGCAAGTTTCAGCAGCAGAAAACTCATCTCATTTACTCATCTTAATAACTTCAAGGAATTAATAAATAACATTGGTACAAATCAACATGAATATTACCCAGAAATACATTTAAATATTAATCAAAATACTACTTTATTTAATAGAGAGTTTAATACCTTTTCTATCAATAGGTGTGCTCTGTGGCAACTGTAGAGGCACATTTGTCCCCACAAATTACAGACTCAGCCTCCTGGGGAAGTTTAGGTCATCTCTCTTCAACTGTATGTCCTCTCATACTGGTGGTGGTGACAGTGACAGTAACAAACAGAAGAAGGATGTTGCCTTGTGCAAAACAGGGACAAGCATCTCTTAGAACTCACTTGAGATAATAAGATATTGTCATACTGTTCATACTGTTGAAGGTGAAAGAATTTAGAGAAAATCGTGATTCTTACAAGTAGGGGCATAGGTGTTACAAATGCATTATAAGACTTTCTTGCTACATTGTAGACAGGGGACTGGAAGGACTGAAATATGTCAACCGCAGCCAATTTAAACACTAAGTCCATAATGTTGATGAACTTACTTTCACACAGCATACCAAATTTATTCCAAGTCTGAACTACCTAAGAATTTAAGCGCAAATGTGACTTTGGATCACGTCACGCCATTCCCGTGGTGGTAATGTCGTTAAATTAACTAATGCAATGTTTGAAGGCTTGCTCTGGATGTAGTTGCTGTATGTGTACATGTACTAACTCCTTCCTCGTACATGCTCTCCTGGTAATTTCCATGGCTTCCCTAGATAAAATATGCAACACAGTATTTTCCATACCAGCTAGAAAACATTAAAAGAAAATCACAACCAGTATGAAAGAGTGCCAGTTACTTCTCAGTAAATGACACAGGCATTCAGAGAAGACCACTGGAAGCAAACACTAATGGAAGCCTTCCATAACAATCCGTTCTTTGAAGATTTCATTTTTAGTTTTGAAGAAATGCAAGGAAAAGCTTTTTCTTCTTTCCTTTTGAAAAGGTTAATATATAAACACTCTTAGAAGTCTAAGAAAGTTTCAGAAAAACTCTATGTACTGGATTCCAGCTATAGAATTCTGTTCCAAATTTTCTTTACTCCTCTGTTCTGTGATCTGGATCTAGCTCCTCTACTACAATCACCTCTGTTCTTCCCTGTATAGCTGACATAAAATTAAAATATAAAAACTATTTTCTCTAGTTCAAAAAAGACATTTCACGTGGTTTACTGATCCTGCTATTGGAAAATCAAGCATAAGCAGTGCAATGGCAAAACTTACCCAGAAACCATTAAAAATGTTTATTCACAAGACATAAAATTGTATACTTTGGCTTATAGCTTGGCTATGTCTCATGGAAATGCTTTTCCTCTCATGTAATGCTAACCAGTTTGTCAGTACCTCCTATCCCCTAATATTTATTGCTTTATTATCATTCTTTATCTCAGAAGCATACAAATTTTCCTCTGCTCATAAAAGGAACAAGTAAAATGTTATATGATATAGAGTTTCTAAATATGATGATAAGGCGAATGCAAAGAGAATCTGCTTAAAACTGCTAGGTAGCGAACTTGTTTGGAGTGAAAATGATAAATTGTAGTAGATTAAAGTATAAAGCAAGAATACCTCGAGGTGCCCTGAAGCTGCAGTAATTATTCTCACTATGTTCTCCCTGTCTAAGTATTTGCCATGATACAATTTATGCAACAGCAACATGGATACCTACACAAAAGTCAGGCCATGTTTGATCTAGGGATGCTAATTACCAGTCCGTATCCACATGTGCTTAAAAAAACCAACAAATCCACAATGAAATCAACAGCCAAGATACTCAGTGCGCCATCTAAATATAATTGATGTTTTTCTCCTTTGTTCTGTTGGTCTTCTTCAACCCCCAAATCTACCTCATCAGCATGTGAACCTAAGGTCGATGCACCAGAGCATCTCTTGGCCATGCCTCAGACACAGAGCTGCTGTTCATCACACTGTTTGGATTCTGTTTTCACATGCTCACATGTTACCCAACAGACAGCTCCAAAACCAACCTACCTCCCTGACCTTTGTTTCAGCTTTCTTCTCTCTGACTGATTCAATGTCTGACTTTTCTTTGCCTTCCTCAATAGCATTATTTATTTTATTTTATCTCTGGAGATGCCTGAACAGATAAAAGCCTGTCAGCTACCAGCACGGTCAGCTTGTTGCTGGCTCAGATAAGGACAGGAAATGTGGTAAGAGAAGACACACTGGAAATAGGTAGGGAATATGCTATTTCTTTCTTCTTCATGTTGAACACATTGCAGGCCACAGCTCAGGTAAAAGACAGCAATATATCTGCAACCTTCAATATCCTTAAATTGGCATTCAAATGAAGTTTTGGTTAAAATATTTTTAGTCAGTTTTCTTCCAAAGAGGATTGGGCTTTATATTGTGAGAGAACAGCCTCACAGAAGATAGTCCTGTAGAAACTGGAAAAATGAATGTATATAAGAATCCATAATATTAGTTGGCACTTATACCTTCTTCAGCCTGATAAAAACTGGATCCTATTTCTCAGGAATGCAGTGGGGAAATAACTGTGATGATAGCACCCTGAACTACCAAGCTGGTGAGAATGCAGCTGCCACAATATTTTCAGTACAAATTATTTGAGAGGTGTTTTCTTTACATAATGAAAGCATTAGTATTCTGCATTGACCACCAATATTGCATATCAGCAGGCCCTTCAAAATGATCACCATGAGAAAAATTACATACATACATATATACTGTTTTAAAACTAATTAATTTTAAACTGCTTTAGAACGTTCCCTAATGATAGCAACTACAATAAATTTTGCCATTAACAGAAGCATTATCCTTTATCCCATGAATGTTAAGCGGCTTTGTCTTTCAATTAGAATTATGAAGCAGAAATGCTCTGCCAGTGTATTTTCAAACACAATATGCTTTCAGTTCTATGCATAGTTCCGGGATAAAGAAAGCAGTTTTGTACAACGACTAGTTATTACAGAAATTCACCACTTTCTAGAATCAGTTGATGTGCCATGGTCAGTTACATTTAAGTCCCTCAGAAAACTTGTTATGCATAAATTTTCTGTGTACTTTCTACTTTAAATGCCTGAACAGAATCTTTATTAGTACTATAATTTTTTAAAGAGAGTTGCATCTCATTATGTCAAATACTTTCTGAGAAGATATCACAGAAATAACATTTAAACTTCATTTCAGTTTGTTTATATTGATTACTTTTCCCACCAAACTTTACGAAATATTTTCCTTTGGTTTGGCTTAGCGTATATTAACTAGGAGAGAATGCAAGAGTCATTGCCCTTAGCTAAATCAAAACTTGTAAAAGGCATAAGGAAGGTAGGTATTAACACAGGGATAGAAACATCAGGTGTGTTGAGTTTGTATGACAAAGTTTTGCTAAGGAGGGGCAAGAGGTACAGCCTCTGTGAGAAGCTGCTCTCCAGCTGAGGAGGGGAGTGATAGAATGGCTTTAGTGGACACCTGACATCTAGCCAGCATCAGCCCACCACGGTAGCTTACATACAGAATGAAATTCTAGATAGTAATAATTTAGAAACTGGTTCAAGGAAGTAAGAACCTTTTACATCTCTGAAATAAGAGAACTGAGAGATAAAGCTACTGATTATGTGCTTAAAGCAAAAACATTGAAGCAATATCTGTAGAAGTACAAAGTGCTTATTAAGTCTCTTTCAGGTCTGGAAACTCTGTGATTACACAATAGGTAGGCATATTGTGAGGAAGCTCAGTTTTAAATTTCTCTTTTTCTGCTAATGACAAAATTGAATGATTCTATAGATTCATGGATTAATGACTTTAACTCTTAATATTTAATGAGAGATCTGCCAGCTGAGGCTCTAGTTAAACTGTCTCACAAAGATTTTTATTGTGCCTTGGACATGTTGAAAATCTGATCAACATGATTCGATGGGGAAAGGCAGGAGCTTTCACCACGTTGTTTTGATATGTTCCTTCCACAAGGTTATAAACACACAAAGGCCAATTATGCCTTCAAATGCCCATTTCCTTCTCTTCCTTGAAATACAGACAAGCTATTGTGCTAGCATTTCTTCAGAAGAATGGTTGAACTCTGCATTCTGAAGGCCCTTATTGCTGTCAACCAGGTCAACAAAGGATGTAAGAAAAGAGGCAAAAGGAAAAGGGCAACATGCTGCATCTTCTGGTGACATGTATCTGTACTGGTCCCTCTGTAATACTGCCTGAATACCACAGTTAACCTCCATGTGCTGGTTTTGGCTGGGAGAGAGTTAATTTTCTCCACATTAGCTTGTGTGTGGCTATGTTTTGGATTTGTGCTGGAAATGTTGTTGATAACAGGGATGTTTTTGTTACTGCTGAGCAGTGCTTACACAGAGCTGAGGCCTTTTCTGATCCTCCGGACACCCTACCAGTGAGCAGACTGGGGGTGCATAGGAGTTGGGAAGGGATACAGCCGGGACAGCTGCCCCCAGGGATATCCCACACCATGTGATTTCATGCTCAGCATATAAGGCTGAGGAAAGAAAGAGAAAGGGCAGGATGTTCAGAGTCATGGCATTTGTCTTCCCAAGTCACAGCTGTGCGTGACAGAGCTCTGATCTCCCGGAGATGGCTGAACACCTGCCTGCCCAAGGGAAGTGGTGCATGAATTCCTTGTTTTGCTTGGTTGTGTGCAAAGCTTTTGCTTTACCTATTAAACTGTCTTTATCCCAACCTACGTATTTTCCCTTCTGACCCTCTCCCCCATCCCACTGGGGAGGACTAAGTGAGCAGTTGTTGGTGCTCACTTGCTGTCTGTGGTTAAATCACGACACGCCATCACGAAAAGAAATGCGGTATGGCAGGGATGGCCAGACGTGACTTCCTGTGTATACAAATACCAGAATCTAATTATTCTGTTAGAATATAATTCTATCTAGTTATGCAAGCAAAGGAACGTTTGGGGCATAACCTTAAGGCTTTTTTTTTCCTGGTCACTTATCAACATTTCCAAACACTGAACTGGGCTTTTGCAAACTGAATATTGAGGGTTAATATTGAATTTCTGTCCTTTACAGATGCTTTCTAAATTTTGTGTTTTCCTGAGTAGGAGTTGGCCCTTAGGCTCACTTGTCTCTTGGTCTTGTACTACAGCCTTTTCAGAATCCTAAATTCAAACTTGTAATCTATTTTGAAGGCAGTTTGGGTCAATTCTTCACTTGATTTTGCTCTGGTAGCCCAAAAGCTAGACCAATAGAGAGCCAACAGGGCATTTTTTCAGGAGTCTGCTTTGTGGGCTTTGTGTGCTCCTGTCTATCTTCAGGTGACATTTTATTCACAGGGATGGCAAATGAATAGTGCATCTGCTTGCCTCCCTGGTGACACCAGCTTTTAGTAGTCCCTCACTCAGCACATGGGCTTTTTCCCACGCTTGGTCACCCATAGCTGTGAATTTTAAGTTTGGGGTCTGGAGCATCTAAGTCTTATGGCTCTCTGGGAAGCCTATCAAACTCCTCATTATTTACTAAATTGTGTCAGTCAAAGGGAGCATTACAGATACTTTGAACTTGGAGATAGATTGCAGAAGACAGCTGTTCATATCTATGAAGATGTTTTATGTGCTTTTTAACATATAAACAGACCTCTTTTTTTAGCCGTCCTTTAACCCTTATCCTGCATGAGGAATTTATTTTAAAAGCTTGACTTTTTTTTTTTTTGCTTATAATGATTTTTGCAACTCTGACTGCTAGAGCAACTCTTCACAAAACCTGACAGACAACCATAGTTTGACTAAAATTCCAAACAACCAGTTTTCCTGAAGAAGATTATACGGAAAGCCCCCCCATTTTCTTTTTAAAATTTATCTTGCAGAATACAAATCATCATCAATTTCCCAGGATTAAAATCTCGACTCTTTGACTTACTCAGAGCATTTCTTTTGCCTGGAGGAAGAGGCTGAGTCTGGAGGTGAAATCACCACCACAACAGCAAGGAATGAACAGAAAACAGCTGCATTTGGCAACACACCAGATCATGTTCCAGTTAGGTTTTCGAGTACTTTACAGAACCCATTCAGTCTTCAATGAATTCACCACTCAGAAAGATATCTGTCAACTTTCAAGCGCTTTTACAGAAACTGGTATGGCAGCAGAGAACATGATAGAAATCCTTACCATTCTTAATTCTATAAGAAAGCTGTGTGCCTAGTGAGAACAAATAAAGATTTCTTGTAACAGCAGTCTCAATTTTCTTTACTGAGAGTTCAGCTCCAACCTGAAGTCCAGGTGAATCACAGGGCAAAAATGTTAATTTCCTCTGTCAGCCTTCCCAGTGGCAATTTTTCTCTTTGGAAGGCTATTCTACAAGTACTGATTAATTTGAAGAACACCAATACTCTTAGGATTAAGCAATCAGGATCAGACTAGATGCTGAATAATCTAGTATAGAAACCTTAGGAGTCGTGAATTTGTCTGGAGGGTATTTTTTATCTACTAGATATAAAAAAAATTCTCTACTGACTTACATAGGTTTGTTGAAACAAAGGAATTTGTAACAGCCTCTTCAGGTATGCTACCTATAAAAACATCAATTTTGACCAATATGGGAAATGAAACAAACAAATACAGCAAGACTAGCCCTAGATTATTTCTGTCTGATGGAGTAAAACACAGAAGAAATGATATCCATATCATGCTTAACATTGCATGTAATTACTAGGTACAGCCTTGTGCAATGATATTTAGACAACTTTCTAGCCCTTTGCTCTGGAAATATTCTTATAAACATCATTCATAGGAACAAAGAATGGGTTGGAAAAGGAGTGTTTCTGAGTTGATGTGGACTTGACAAATTCTCAGTGCCCTGAACTAATACAACCACGTCTATCTTATCATCTTGGTGCTAAAAATACATTTCTGTCAAACCTGATTATCATCTCTTCTGTTAATGGGTGACATACCCAGCAGTGAATAGAGCTTTATGATCCTCACATAGTTTGCACAGCAGAAAATCTGTTAGCAGAGTTTCCTGAGTAACACTGTTCATTTATGTAACATTCAACTCCTGTAAAGCATGTCAGCAAGACAGGCAAGGCATGTGAAAGAAGCCTTGGTAGTGGTGCGGTGTTGTGAAATTTGTGACATGCAATCTTAATTTCCCCTCTCTTTTTGACGTGAAACCTCTAGTCACACCAGTTTCCCAGGTCTAATACAATAAATAGGCACAAAGCTGAATAATGCACTGATCTGTACATAAAAATCAGGTTTTGGAACAAAAATTTAAATAAATAAGTTTGCTAGAAAGTTTGCTTAGGATAGCCACATTTATTGTCTGTATTTCCAGGTTTTGTGAGGGTTAGCAGTTTTAATTGGAAAACTTGTGACAACTATTTGCACTGTGGGAGCAGGTGTAGTCTTAAACTCCTGCCTCTGATCCCCAAGCAAAGGAAGGGCAGTAGCAGTCTGGGGTGGGTGCACATACCCTCTCAGGGGCTAATAAACCCAGAAAGTGGCAAAAAAGCCTTGCACGATGTTAACATGTTCAGAAGCCTATCATCTTGTATTTTAAACTTTAAAACTCTTCTGGAGTCAAAAATTTTGGAAATATCTCTTTAATTAAAGAAGTAAGATTTAATCTTTCATTCTTCCCCATTTTTTCTTCTCCCTGTAAAATCATGTAATTTTTGTAACTGAATTTAATGGTAAGCACCTATGAGGAGACCTAAACAGTTTTATTAAAAACACAGTAAGGCTGGTATCTAACACAGAATATCTTTGCTGTGATTTTATGCGTTTTTGTGTGGCTGAAGGAAAGAGTTCCAAATGAAGGGTCAAATTCAGGTTCCAGTGAAATCAGGATATAACCCACACTCATGACAATGGGACCAAAATTTTCACCAAATCCATTCATTCTACCAGGAGGAGGAAAACTCTTCATCTAAACCTTGTTTAACACAAGAATTTTAATGGCCCACTGCTAGAAACTCTCCAGTAAATGTGGAGATTATGCTTGTACTTGCAGAAATGTGTGGTTTAGACCTACACTAAGGCTTGGATGGCATTTATTGTCTGAGATTAAGTCCTGAATTCCTCAAAAACATTAGATTGCTTTGAAACTCTGTGCTATATTTTCCTAATAATTTACTTCTCTAGGGTTGATCTCAGCATGATGATGAAATGCCCAAGGTTCAGGTGGACTCTCCCAGGACCAAACCAGCACCTCTTACCGACAAGTCACTTTGCCTTGGCTAGAAGCCAGATTGAGGTGTTCAGGCTGATGCTGACAGATCTCCGTTTGCTCTGCATGATTACGGCAGTTTTACTCGCAATTATAAGTGCTGCTTTACCGGACCGTAAGGGAGCTCTCCGGGAGCACCGTTCCGGGGCTCCTGGGGCAGGGAAGGCGTATGGGTGCCTGCTCCCCCTCGGCGCAGCACTGTCGGGGCGGAGCGGCCCTGGTGCCACGGCGTGGCGAGCGGGCGGCGGCTGCCGGGGAAAGCGGGGGGGTCTGGCGTCAGGCGCTGGGCAGCCACTGGCGCGGGAGCTCCCTCTCGCCTCGCCTCGCCTCCCGCGACCGGGGGGATAAAGGCACCTGGCCCGGCGCTCCGGGTCACCAGAGGGTGAAAGGCAGGAGAGCGGACGAGCAGGGGCCGAGCCGGGCCGGGCCCCACCGCGCAGCCCCCTCTATGCGCCTCGCCGGCGGCGCCGGCTCCCCCCGGGCCGTGCCTTCGCCCGGGAATGGCAGCCGGTGGCTGGTGGCGGAGCCCGGCGCCGGCAGCAACCCCAGGCCCGAGACGTGGTCGGGGTCGCCGAACGGCAGCCTGGGCGGCTGGGACCCCTTCGGGCGGGACGAGGAGCTGGCGAAACTGGAGATCGCTGTGCTGGCCGTCACCTTCGCGGTGGCAGTGGTGGGGAACGCCAGCGTGCTGCTGGCCCTGCGGCGTACGCCGCGCAAGGCGTCCCGCATGCACCTCTTCATCCGCCACCTCAGCCTGGCCGACCTCGTGGTAGCCTTCTTCCAGGTGCTGCCCCAGCTCTGCTGGGAGGTGACCCACCGCTTCCACGGCCCCGACGGGCTCTGCCGCGTCGTCAAGCATCTACAGGTCTTTGGCATGTTCGCCTCGGCGTACATGCTGGTGGCCATGACCGCCGACCGCTACATCGCCGTCTGCCACCCGCTGAAGACTCTGCAGCAGCCCACCAAACGCTCGTACGGGATGATCGCGGCGGCCTGGGCGCTCAGCCTGCTGCTCAGCACCCCGCAGTACTTCATCTTCTCCCTCAGCGAAGTGGAGCGCGGTTCGCAGGTCTACGACTGCTGGGCGCACTTCATCATGCCCTGGGGGCCCCGCGCCTACATCACTTGGATCACCGGCGGCATCTTTATCGCGCCTGTCCTCATCCTCATCATCTGCTACGGCTTCATCTGCTACCGCATCTGGCGCAACGTGCGGGGCAAGACGCGCCCGGGGGAGGCGGCAGCAGCGGGTGGAGGGCGACGGGCAGGTGATGATGGTGGTCCGCGACGGGGGCTGCTGCTCGCCCCTTGTGTCAGCAACGTCAAAACCATCTCCCGCGCCAAAATCCGCACCGTCAAGATGACCTTCGTGATCGTCTCGGTGTACGTCGTTTGCTGGGCGCCCTTCTTCACCATCCAGATGTGGTCCGTCTGGGACCAGCGCTTCCCCTGGGTCGGTAGGTGACGCCGCCTCTTGTCCCCCGCGACCGCCCCGCACGCGTTCAGGGCTCAGCCGGCTGTCCCGGGGCGCTGCGCAGCGCTGAGCCGAGCGGGGGAAAATGGGGAGCGGGAGCGGAGAGCGGGACCGAAGCGCGCCCTCCCGGCTTCGGACCGGTCCCTCTCTCGCCGGGGAACAGCATCTGAGCGCCCTTGTCGGGGACAAGAGACAGTCCTGGGCAGTCGCCGGCCTTGGGGCCGCCCCGCCGGCACCGCTCATAGTCCCGGACCTGGCGGCCCCAGGAGTGGCGGCGGCCGCGGCGCTCGGCTCGGCCTGTCGCCTCCGGAGAGGAGCAGCAGCCGCAGCCCTTTCATCCGAGCAAAACGAGGGGATGAAAAGCGGAGTATTTGCTGCCGTAGTTTGAACCGGCAACATTTTCGTCCGTTTAAAGTTGCCGATAGGAAAACGTTAGAAATGTTTAGTATTGTTGAGAAGCATGCACACACACGTGTCAGAGCAGTTACATAAAGAAAGAACATATTACATCTTCTTTCCTGTTTCTGCTGTCTAATAGTAGGGTTGAGCACACCCTGAACCCTTCCTCTCAGCAAGGCAGTCACCTCTGAGTAGCTCCATTAGTCAAGTCAGGGGTTTTCATGAATCGGTGGCAATTTAGACTTTGGAGATATCTGTCCTGGTGTGAAATATGGCTGAAAAAAATTGGTGAGTGTAAAAGCTATCACACAGGTAATGACAGGCAGCATAGTGACATATATTCTGTTTCATCATAATGAGAGAGCAGCAAATCAGAATGTTGGAATCCATAATTTCTTGGGTATTTTTTAATATCCCCAAATTATCATTTACTGTAGTGAGATCATTGATTGCCTCTCATATGGGACTAAAGTCAAGCTTATTATGCAGATCTCTATAGAGAAATAAAGGCTTGCAGTAAACAGATTTTTTTTCCTTCAAAGGAATTTAAATCAAATTGAACAGATGGGTATTTGATAGGTTTGTTTGAAGACATTCTTTAAATCTATGGAACTGCATAACACAGTAATTATGCTTCTTTGAAGATTCAATATTTACAAAGAAAAGTCACTGATAATTGATTAGACTAAATACATATTTAGAGTATTTGGTCTAGCTATTAACTAGTTATTGAAGGTAGAATACCATAGTTTTTTCATGCCATAGTGCAAAGTTTCATTTTTCCCTTAAGAAAAATTTGTTCAACCTCCAAAATCCAGATTTGATGGACAATTCAGTAGTTAGTTGAGCATTTAATACTTTTCAGCATGCAAATGTATGCAGCAAAATTCAGTGTTACTGGAAGCAGTGGAAATTTTATCATTGCCTCCCAGGGTCTGGAAAAAACTTTTCAGTATCTAAAGCAGGAGCTTATCAACACATGGATACACACCAGTGGAAATGTGACTAAATCATTATTTCGGATGGATAACCCCTAACTTACTCTGTCACAGCTTTTTGAAGTCTGTTCAGAGAAATCCCCATTGACTTCAATGGCAGCCTTACACAAATGAGACCTTTACTGATTATGTTCTCATTATTTGTTCCAATGTTGCAACTCAACATTTAGAACTCAAATGTTCAGGAAAATAAATCCAATGGTTAATGAAGTAATTGGCTGGATGGTGCAAATGTTCTTTTGATGGTTAAATAGCTTTCTTTCTCCCTACCCAGATTCTGAAAACACTGCGACAACTGTTACAGCTCTGCTGGCCAGCCTGAACAGTTGCTGTAACCCGTGGATCTACATGTTTTTCAGTGGGCACCTCCTCCAAGACTGCCTACAGAGCTTCCCTTGCTGCCAAAAAATAAAGCAAACGCTGAGTAAAGAAGATTCGAACAGCAATAGCAAACGACGGACTTCTTTCACCAACAACAGAAGCCCAACTCACAGCCTAAACACATGGAGAGAGATGCCCCACGCCAAATCGACCAGCTTCATCCCCATTCCAACGTGAGGCAGGCCTCAGGGCAGGCAGGGCTTGCAGTCCTGTCACAGTGTTTAGGAAGGTTGTGGCACTTTATGCCAGTCCAGGGCACCATCATATTACCAAGGAACAACTTAAGATGGCCATGAGACAAAAAGTGCCACCTTGCTTGATAAGCTATGCTGCAGTATGTAAATTATTTTCTGAAACTTATTTAGGATTTGGGCAACTGATCAGGAAGGTGTGGCAACAATAAAGCAATTATTTTTTAAAAATAGAATTTATTTTAATTTTTTGTCTGTTTCTAAAATACTAAGTGCATTGTTTGGTTGCTGTTTAAAACAGTAAAAATATGGGAGCTGTCATGTATTGGGGTAACTCCACGCTCTAATAGTAATGCATAAAACTTCTCATAATTGTTTGAAGTCACAGGAAAAGAAGACAAATGAGCAAGATAACAGTTTAGTCTTAAACTTTGAAAGAAATTAGTTGGGAAAAACATCATGGCTGTCCAGATAAGAAAAGGGGTTAGACAGACTCCGAGTTGTTGGAATTCAGTTGCTCATGATGCTTCATCTTGTAAAGGTCTAGCTATTCTCAGACACTGAAATTTAACATCACTTGTGAAGGCAAATCTTTTAGTGCTGTCGATGTCTGTATGTGTATTGTGGGGTTTCATTTTCAGGGTGACATTTCCTCTTCCCTTCTTGTCAATGGAAATTATACAGCATATTTGTGTGTGTGTGCGTGCCTTGTTTCACCTACTTGCATTTTTTAAACTGAATTAAAAAATATATTGATAAATAAGTATGATATGCTATGACTAGCTCAGCACCATTACAAACAATTACACCAGGAAAACTCATAATGAATACCAGAACCACTTGCTTTATTGGTAGGAATGCCATCTTTTCTATTTTTAATTCACTAAGACTTCCAGGATCAAGCTATGTTGTTTGGTAGTCAAGCAAATAGTCTCATGAGCTCAGAAGAGTGTAGTCATTTGGTAAGAGCTTTAGAACCAGCGTATTTCAAGACACAGATCTGAGAATCAAACTTACAAGTCTTCTGGGAACACACAAAAATTGTCAATGTTGTTGGCTTGTCTTTTTATATTATTTTTATTACCAGCTCAGAAGAATATAGTGTTAAAAATTGTCAGTAAACTTCAATAAAAAGTCATCATAACACATTTACTAATTACAAAGCATTCAAGGTGTGCTTGTTTTCAATACAATGCATGCTGGGTTGACTGTAGTTCATTTATATGGTAAACAATCCTATTACATCTTTATGTGGAGCCTGTCTCTTACACCAAGGTTGGGTTTTGAAGCTCCTTGAATAAATTTTGCTGAGTTTTAAAGTCTTGAGAATCTCTTTGAGAAGTACAGCTACCTGTCTGCTCTGTTTTCCTGAGCTTGCCGGATCCTGAAATCCAGGTAGTCCCCCAGCCCCCTGCAGGACTGCTGTCACAGTCCTAGCTGGCAGCTGGAGCAGTGGGATGCAAACATGGATGCTCAGCAGCACGTTTATTTCTTTCTTTCCCACAAAACCCCAACAAACAAAATTGTTTTTCTGATTGCTTGAGGAGATTGCATGTGGCTTTCACTGAGGATGGTGCCCACGCTTGCCTCAATAATTGTAGCAGAAATTGAGTTAGATGCAGAATAAGATCATCTTAAACCACTCCAGAAGCTCCCCACTGATTATTCTGGGCAAAGAGTAGGGAATATTATACCTAAAAGAAATTCTTTTTTGTCACTAAAGAAAATCTTGGCTCCATTCTCTTCTTCTCTTTTGTTTGCTGTGTTCAAAGCACTAGAACCCAGAGAACAGTGTGGTGAAATGGCTTATATTTAACAGACTATATTTTTGACCACTTTTAATGTACAAATGTGACTACAGCTCTCACCAACTCTGGACGAAGGTTTGTGAACCTGAAGCTATATTTTAGTAAAAAAAAAAAAAGCATGCAGTGATGTTGTGTGTATTTGTACACATTATGTGTACTGTGTATATTTTGCAACTAAGTAATTCATAGTTACTGAAACTGCAAGTGTTTCAAATGAAGTACACTATCTTTGCCTGGTTTTCTGTTTGTGCTACTACCTTTTCTTTGTACATGAAATCTGTATCAAAAACCAATTAGCTGTACTAACAGAATATTCATATTTGCATAATTGGTTTTTCTATTACACTTTCAATTCAAACAGAAAAGATAATGAAAAAATGTGTGTAGAATATTGTTGATAATAAAAATGAACTGGGTAATGATCAGTATATGTATTAAAGCAAACAGACCCAAAGTATACATTTAGATTTTTTCCAAATACGCTACAAAATAAAGGCTTACACTTGGGGCTAGTCAGCATAAATTCCCCCTCTGAGTGTCCTATAGTTTCTGTAATTAAACCGACAACACAATTTATCAATATTTGGTTTCCAGACATTTTTTGTAAATACTGACTTTTTCATATAATTGTAATGTTGGAAGATACAGCCAATATTTTTTCATTTTTCATCTGTGGAGATATTTTTTTAAAAACTGCTTTGGGTTATCATGGGGGTATTCTGAATTTTGAAACCATTGCAAGTTTAAAACATGGAAACTTGCTCTAATAAATCTGCATATTTATTTGATCAGAAGAATTTTGTGTTTTTTGCTTGTCTAGATTTTGGAGGGCCAGAAATGTATTTGGTAATGCTAAATATATTTTACAAAATTCAGAACGCCTTCATTTAATAAGTTGTGTCCATGAAAAGCATTAAGGGGTGAACAAAACTAAAATATTTTTCTTTTATACATAGTACATGAAGGACACAAGCAAATAAGGAACATGCAATCAGCTTTCTACTGTAAGCTGCTAATATTGTAAAACACGTAACTGAGCATTTATTCATGTTCTAGAGGGTTATTTTGATATTTTTGTTTTAAAGAATTATCCTCTAATGTAAAACATGATTGAATGATGCGCCTGTACTCTATTGCTTGTTCTGGTGTTACTAGAATTGAAGCATTTTAAATTCAATTAGATGGCAAAAGTGGAGATGATACAGAAGATGGAAAGGATTTTATTCATTTATATAAGAACCTAAGGCAAAAAAGCGTCTTTCCATTAATTTCTTTTTTATATTTGCAGGCAAACATAATTTTGGCTCAGGAAAAGAAAAAAACCAATCAACCAACTAACCAAAAAAACCAAACAAACAAGCAAAAAGATTGGGGTTTTTTTCCCCCTTTATTACCAACATCAAGACCAAAATCTACAAGAAGACACAAATTCATGTGTGCCCAGTACTTCAAAGACAAAGATTTTGTCTGCAGACAATTTTATAGTCAATTCCAAATTGTCCAGGTTGAAGGACCTTGCTAAAATGCATGTGTGCTCGTTTCCAACTCATGCATATAGAAATCATGGCAGAAGAAGGAAAAGCCTTGCAGGGCTGGATGTTGTCCTAGGGCAGATACTGGTGACCCAGCTTTGGGAAGTGAACACAGGCCATACAATAGAGCTACTGCTGAAATAAGTTACTTGTTGCATTAAGAAAAACCTCTCATACAGAGTTCTCCCAGGCTGAGTTCCCCACCTACAAAAATAAGGAATAATTAAATACTGTGTCCTCTTCTAAAAATGTGTCTGCCCAAATTTCAGTCCCTTGTGTACATGGGGAGGCTGAAAGACACTAGTTGGAGCTTTAGTTACTCTTACAAGCTAGTTTTCTCTGTTTTGCTTTAGAAATGGGCTTTACTGGAAAATATATCACTTGCTACTTGGGTAAAAGAATTACAGGATAAATAAATGGACAAGTTTCAAGGTCCAGGACTAGATCGCAGCTGCTCCACAGGGAGCAGTCCTGGCTGGTTCAGGTAACAGTCGCTCACACAAGAGTAGTCCAGCTGGTAAGTCGTTTGTGCAGAATGGTTTGTGCAGCTATTCAAAAAGCAAGCAAACAGCAATCACAACTAGTTCCTGCTGAGCTTCATTAGAGCCAGCCAGGACAGGTCTGCCTCTCCCAGGATCCTGCAGACGGCCCTGGATCTAGTTCGGTGTTAATTAACAGTGTATCACTATTTTGGCACAACTGTTCAGTAATTTGCCATGCCTTAGTATAAACTTGCTTAGAGTAACAGTTTACATGCAAATTAGCCTTAGCTCTCCATAAGGACATTTTCAGCTGACTTCTTGATACAGTCCATTGGGTTACTTAATTTCTGAAAAGTGGGACTGAGAGGATTGCAAAGGTCTCTTCAGCTCTATGGTGAGAAGACTGGCAAGTCTCTGTAGTTCTAGGTAGATCAAGATGTTGGTAGATATGGGTGAACTTTCTTCCAGTAAAGGAAGAATTTCTTGCACAATCCCAGTATTTTTCCCATTTCCAACATTTGTTTTCCAGCGGGGTGGATGGAAAAGGAGGCTTTGAGACAGCACTTTCTCAGTGCTCTGTCAGCAAAAGACACCTGAGTTACCCATCCTCAGTTCAGGGTAATGATGATTGCCGTTCTCCATAAACTCTTACAAGACACATGGCTAAGAAGTACTATGTACAAGTTCAATATTCCTTTTCAAGCAAACCATTGACAATGCAGTCTGTTGGTATCCCATCAGCTTTTACACTTTTGTAGCAAAACATGACAAAATTGACATTGGTTGTCCAGGGCACAAAGCCCATTCTGGAAGACGTGGAACAGGTAACCAGAGACTGGCAGTGACTGTCCCAGCCTCTTCCACTGTTCTGCTGTGATTATCCCTCCCATAGTCTCTCCTAACCCTGGTAATGATAGCAGAAAGAATAGGGACAGGGACCACAGGAGCAGCAGCAGACAGGGTTGTCATTAAAGCACATTAATTTCAAAGTCCTTTTGCAGGGAGGAATGTGGATCTTATCAAATAAAAAACCCACAGTGAACATTGGGAGAGAGATGAACTGGTGACTCAGAGAGCAAATAAAATATCTGATCTCAAAGGTTATTTGAAAGTATCAAAATTCTTTCCGTTTTTCAATTTTAAGATATGTTTTATGTATTTAGAAAAAAGATCCTTGTCTCCTGGAACTGCATGAAGCTCCTTACAAATCTACTAAGTGTCTCTGCTGAGATGGCTACAAGGCTATGTCTAAGAAAAGGACAATGATCTCTCCAAGTTAAGCATTCCATGTGACTTGTAGGGCCTTGGCTGCTCCAAAACAAAGTGTCCTGTGGGAAACATGAATAGACACTGAGTTTTCCGGGAGAAAAAAGGAAGGAGCCTAAATATCATTCCCCTTTTTGGAAAGAGGTGAGAGTCAGGGTAAATACCATAATAAATTAATAAATCTTCAAGCTAAAAGGCAACAGTCTTCCTAGTGTTTTAGAAAGCTCTCGGTTGAAGATTATGTGGAAGTGAGAAGCAGTAGATGAAGAACCCAGAGGACTAGGAGACCTGTAACTTTGTAGCATTATTATCAAAAGGAGAAATTTGCTTAGGTGCTGATCCAATATTTTTCTAAGAGTGATAACTGTACAAAATAGTGTAGCAAAAACAAAAAAATGGGATAGCCAATGCTCTGTTCTGGCTCAGTGTAAAGCAGGCAGAGCTATGCAGGAAGAAATCTGCAAACTGAGGTAGGAACAGACAAATGCACCTCTGAAATACTGTATGTGTCAGTCACCTCAGAGGAAACCAGAGAAAACAATTTCACTTTATTTTTGGCTGAGATACGAAAAATAAGGAAATCAAATCATCAGACTAATTTTCTACACAATTAATCTGAATAATCTTTTCCAGAGAAGAGGCAAACGTTATTAAATAACCACCATTATGTTTTCTAAATGTGAGACATTTTAGGGTTTCCATAGGAGCACAGGAGTGGCTTCTAAGTGTTACATATAGGAACATAGAGCTAAGGATTGAGTTCAGCAAGACACTTCAGCATTCACATGGATTTCATTCCTTATGTGGTACCATTATCTCCAATTCTCCAAGCATTGTGAGGGCAGTCACGGCTACAAGGGATTACATGCAGTAAATAGTAAACAAAAGCAAAATATACATTTGTGTGACTATATATCTCATTTCTCAAACCAAATTGTACTTGTCTTTTTCAATATAAAAGAGCAAGGATTTAATTATGTATCTGATAACCTAGTTCACCATGAAGCTGATGATCAGGGACTCAAGAATCCTAAGCTGTAATATATGGTTACAAATGTTCTTTTTTAAAGGGGTAGGTTTGGGACTTATCAGTTAGTCACATGTTATTAAATTTAATAGAATATAGAAAATGAGGAGAGAGTTCTATCTTTGTGTTGTCTTGTTTGCTTGGGGGTTGGGTTTTGTTTCATCTATTACAGCAATTCCCCTGAAAAACTATATTTTAAATATGCTGTACTGAGATGAGATGATCCAAAGAACCATGAAGAATCCGATCTTGACTCTCTCTTTCAATCTAAGATATATCACTAGCGCTTGCTCTTCTCTCTCACAGATTACAGTGTAAGGCTTAGTGTAATTAAACAACAAAATCCTATTTCTTTCCAAATTTATGACCCAAGTAGCTCAATATAGACATTTTAAGCTGGAGGACACAAAGGTGGAATTCATCTGTGCGAATGTACCTACAATGCATGTGTGTTCATCTGAGCAAGAGTCATTTTTGTGGCCAATACAAAAGTAATTTCTGGAGACCAGTGAGTCATCATATAGAGGATATCAAGAACTCTGCCCTTATCCCCGTTGATATATAGACCATAAAACTGGTCTATATCTATATTCATTGTTTCTAATGGCAGGTAGACAGCTAGCTCAAATTGGTACACAGGTACCGCAGACAGCTGCCTACAAGTACCACAGGTTTTACTGAAAGATCTTGGCAGACACCTCCACGTTACTAGTCCAGGATTTTACTTTCTTTAAGGACACCTGCAAAATATTAACATCTAATAACATCATATTGTTTTGGATAGAGTTGATGATGCTATCACTAACCAAGGGGGCTCATATTGCTAAGCTTCTGCCAGCTGAGTGCCTTTGTTAGTTGTGTCACAAGGAAGACCAAAACTAAAATGAGCCTAGAGATCAATTTACCTCCTCACACCCAGATGATATCTCTGGCCTTACAAAGAGGGAAAAATCTCTGTGTCTAATCTCTCTGTGTGTCCCATCTGTGCATGCTGAACCTTTCCATTTCTTATGTCCTTAAAGGTAGATTTGATAGAAAACCCCTAATTAGGCAGAACTCTCAAGATACTCAGATAATAAGATCATACAAAGATCATACCATACTAAGATCAATGTACAACATAGAAAGATATATCTCATTACACAAAGAGTTAGGACAGGAGGGGGAGAAAAAAAGTCAGGATAATACCTAAAATTCTTGGTAATATTATGTGGAGTAAAGCAGAGTGGCAAGTTAGATATGTCTGTCACATACTGGATGTGAAGTCCTGTTTTCCCTAAGAAACTACTCAATTATAAAAACTTTGAGAATTTAATCAGTGTAAAATGATTTGCACTGGATGCCATCAATGACTGTTTTCAGCATGAGCCCAAAAAAGGACTCCGTGGTTCTGGTCATATTTCCTTCACAAGTGTTTAAATGGAAAGTTAAAACAACATAATGGTTTAGTGGGAAAACCCCAGATTTGACCTCTTTGATGAAAAATGGCCTTTTCCACCAGAGATGTCAGGTTCATGTAAAAAACAAACAAACTCTATGCTTCGAAGTCCACATACCTTTTGGCCTGTGTGGGGAGGCCAGGTTTTCCTTGAGTGTAGGGAAAACAGGGAGTATGAACAAGACACCCCAGAAGCTACCTCAGCACACTCCAGCTCTGGCTGGAAAGATACTCTGGTTTGGCAAGAGTAATTCTGCATGTATTAACATGACTGAGTTCCTGTGTGTATCTTCTCATTAAATTTTTTAAATCCTGCTGAAGGCAAGAACACAAGGGAGTGAAGAAACTCAGTGGGACACTTGCACCTGTGTCCTTCTTCCTGCGCCCAGATGGAGGTTACAGGCAGGGGTTACCTGCACTGCTGCTGGACTGGCAGCAGGGCAGAGAGCTCACACTCCTGGAACTCCTGTCTCACACTAGCAAGCTCTGGTTGGGAAACCAACCGGGGGCTCAGGAAACTGGGAAACAACTCCCACCCTTGGAGTACAAGTGAGGTCTTCCAGACCAGCAATGTGAGTACTCATTTGCCTTTGCCTCTGTGGGAGCCTGGAGAGAAACGGTTTCTTATAGGAGACAAGTGGTTAAAATCCTTTTCCATGTGCTGCTAGCTGGGATGAGAACATTTCCAAAAATAGGGGCTGAACTTCTTCAAAAATTAAAAACCAGATCATGGAGAGATAGGTCTATAAAAGTGTCTTGTAAATGAGATGAGATCTAAATAGAAGTTTTTCTGGGTTCTTTTTTATTTTGCTTGGTTTTTTGTTTGTTTGTTTAAGTAGCACATGCGGTAGCTGAGATTCTTCTCTGTGAGCTTGTTACCAGGACTTGGGGAATAAAGATGCAAATCCTCAAGCTTTCATTTCAGTGAAAAAGACATAGCAAGCCAACATATTGCTAATTAGCAGACACACTCATAGCATATTCCAAACATTTGGATTAAACAGTTATAAAGCATAAATATTTTAAAATGCACTTTTGTGAGACTGTGATTTATAGGTATCACAAGACAGAAAGAGGGTACTCAGTTTTAAAAACTGAATTAATTTGAAATGAAGAGCATTTGAAACTGTTAATTCTTAGTCTTTTTATTAATCTTCTTAACTTGAAGTTCTTTTCTGGCTTGCTATCATGTACAAAGCATGACAAAATTCTTCCATACTACAGAAATATTTTCTGAGCATAATACAATGATTATTATGCTTATCTCACCTGTAAATTACAGAAATTATGCATTTTGGAGATATTGATTCTAAGAATGAAGCCATGCAATTAAGTTACCTTTGATCTTTTGTGTAACTGTGTCTGCCATCAGAAAGGACACATTTCTTTATTTCAGCACTTTTCAGTGAAAGCATTTGTACAAAAAAGGAAGTTTGCTTGTGAGACTGGTGGCCCTGTTACTTATAGTGGAAACAGTAGTACTGGAATAAGAAATCACACTCTTTGTCACAAAAGGAAATGTCTGCAATTATGTAACTTTATTGGTGGGAGAAGAAACATGTGAGACAGGCATAACTCCAGCTCTGAAACTTCTGTGTGACCCCAAGAACTAGAGAAGGCCAGCACACTGTTTCTGCCCACAGCAGGCTGTATCTGAGGAGGCAGCTCTAACATTCCTGGCTTCTCTCTGTTCAAAGTGTTTTTCCCTAGAGGTTGGTAGGTTTATTTTTTTTTTAAATGCTGGCATTTCAAGGACAAACTTATCTTCCCTCTGTGGTGTGCACTCTCAGGCAAAAGTAAAACTTCGGTGTTTACAACCTGGCAAAAAATTAAAGGGATGTGATACACTTTTTATTTTCAGTTTTTCTTGGAGCTGGGCTTCAATGAGTATCATCTGAAGGGATGCAGTAGGTAAATATATAACCAGCAGGCCAGTCTTTTGTGTAACTACCAGGAGGACAGCAGGAAAATTGTTTCTTACCCACTGAACCCTCACACTCATGATAAAACTGTGGCATTGGCACAAAGTGCTGTCTTTCCTTTAGGGACTTCTCCATTTCCAATTAGATTGCCTCAGGGAAATCTTTTAAAGATGCTTTAAAGAATCTTTTAAAGAATGCTATTTGCTCTGTTACTTTTTATTGTACTTATTCTTTTAGCCAGGCCTGGCCTAAGGGCTGAATGAGTTCATGTGTATGTCCAAATGCACCATTTTGTACTGGCTTCAACATGATTCGTTTTTATGAGCCTTTGCTCAGCTGCAGCTGGGAATTAATCACTGAATTTCAGTGCTTTCCTCATCTATCTGAATCCAGGTGGGATTTTATATGACATTTTGTTTACCTTGTGTGCTTAGTGGGGGGTTCACTTCCTCAACTAATCAATCTCATGCAGTCTTCTATATTAAATCAATTGGGGATTAAAGAAAAGAGATTATAGGAGACATGCAAGGATCATGGAAATCCTCCTTGCTTCTTACTGATGAGTGTCTGTAACTTTGCTGTGGATGTTGCTTGTGGAGTGAAATTTATGGCCATGCAGAGCTGTATTACATGGTCCCTCTACCAGCCAGGATCTACCAGGAAACATTGGTATGAGGTGATAGGGTGACACACTGCAACTGGCAGCTCCCCACAGTCCTGGGCAGGACACAGCAGCATTAGTGCAATTTGTAGAGATTTGTTACAGAAATATGAGGATTCATGAGTTGATTATGGATTGAAATATTTGTGTGAAAGTTGCAGATAAAACAGCAGAACAAAGTTTAGAAGGACAGGTGAGATTAATACTCTATGTGTGTGATTCCATTCAAAGCAAGAGGAGCAAACTGACCTAAAGATAAGGTAAGAAGAAGATGAAGAACAGGACTGGAGCCATAAAAT
Source organism: Toxostoma redivivum (assembly GCA_013397375.1). Lineage (NCBI taxonomy): Eukaryota > Metazoa > Chordata > Aves > Passeriformes > Mimidae > Toxostoma > Toxostoma redivivum. The sequence continues at coordinate 12,808 of VXBI01011464.1, read as the reverse complement.
AACCAGGTAAGTAAAGAAAGAATTATGAGGACTGAGGCATACTGAGGCAAAAGGTCTCAAACAACACCCACTTCCAAAGGCACGACGGCAAAGCAGCATCAATTCTTCACTGCCAGCCTTGACATATATGTCTTAGTGCTGCTGAGCATATGGATGTGAACATGTGAATGAGTAAAATCAGTGTAGAGATTTTGTAAATGAAAATCACCTTTCACTTCCATAAGACCTCACAGTGAATTAGCAGTATAGTAATTTACTACAAATTGGCCTTGTGGAGATGCAGGAGGAAAAAGCACAACTGAGCATTCAATGATGTAGCAATTCTGCTTTCAGGAGGATCTCTCTCTGGGCATAGGTCACACAGGAAAGTGTGGCAAGTTGACAGGTGTCCCCTCAGGGTCTGGACATTATATCCCACTGAGCTGAGTACCTGGAATCAAAATATTTGAAATTAAGTGTAAAAGACTTTTGAACACTATCTGAATTTTGTGCTGGCCCACTGAATAGTAAGGGTAAGGAAAGCATAACTAATGTCAAAACAGCAACACATGCGCCATACCCAGTCTTATGCAAAAATAGGATTAAAACAATTTTAGTCTTCAGAAGTAACAAAGATGCATTATTATCAGACTTTCCAGTAACCTGCAGCTGTTCTGTGTCAAATTTGGTTCAATCCAGCTGAGACACAAGCCAGATTTTGATTTTGGCTATATATGTCATGATTTTGCTGAAAGCTGGAACCATTTTGGTCCTATAGCTCCAAATATTAGTCTTCCTTTGTTGTATAATCAAACTGGGATTGTTAGGAAGTAGCCTTTTAAATTGCATCAACTGCAGAATTAAAGTTACTGAAAAGGGAAGAATCTGGGGATGAGGAAGAGATGGGGCAGGAAGTTTTTGGGCCATGTGGCCGACCAATAAATCCCTACAAGGGAAGAAGCCTCAGAGGAAATGGTCAAGGGTGATGTAATCATGAAACTCAATGAATAATGTAGGATGTGACTGACCACAACTGTTGCAAAGAAAACTTCTTTGCAACAGGACTCCTTGGCAAAGGAGGATGACCATTCTTTTACATAAATAACTGTGAACAGTTGAGTGGCTCAAATGGTAGTATAAATGTTTCTCACTGAATTAATTAAAGAGTGTAAATGTCTCCCCGATTTAGCCTGAAGAGCATGAGGGCTCAGACTGACAGGGAGTATAAAAACTAGACAACTAGCAGAAGTGTTTTGAAGAGAACAGGCCTGTGCAGCTTTCAGTCCATAAGTTCCTTTCCAACTACTGGGGATGCCCAGTGTCATGACAATGAGTGTATTATAGAGATCGATAATGGGAATCACAAATTAAATTGTTTATTGCAGTTGCAAGGCATGTTTTGCTATGTCTAACTTAACAGTGGTTTTGTGATTTCAATATATTTTCTGTTACGCTGCTAAATCAGAAACTCCCATAACATCAACTATCTTTAAATAAGTACATTTGGCATTAAACATTTCACCTTCCATGTGTGGAATATCTAAAAGAATCCAGTTAAGGAGCACTGGACTCTGACAGGCTATTCCTGTCTCCTTTCAATACTGGATTGCCCTGAGGATGCTCCTGATCCCTGAGAAAGTGAGAAGAAGCAGTATTAGCTTGCCAAAGCTGAGGTAACTCTTCTGTGGATTCAGTCCTGCATCCTCCTTTTTCTCAGTAACCTCTGTGTATGGAATAAGTTTGAGAAATCATCAAGTGCTTACTAATGCATATGATATGACTTTTGAGTGGATTTTTCTGCCACTGTAGTATTTCTTTGCAGTATAACAACAACAACGATAATAGTTGTTATTAATTGTAGTGTTAGTATTACTGTTATTATACTACAGCAAAATATTTAGAGCATCTCTTTTCAAATGGATGGCATCTAATGGTTGGGCTCCTGGGAAAACCTGTGACTGTGTATTTGGAGATTCCTACTTCATAAATGTTCTTGGTTGCTTTGAAAATTCCCTCTAATGAGTACACTAAAGGCAATTCTGTTAAAAGTCTGCTGGATTACAATCAAACACTTATTTCTAGGTATTTCTTATAAATTGACAAAAGAGATGGAGTGCTGCATAACTTTGATAGCAGCCTTAGCATAGCTCATTGCATGTAGTTCACTGTAATATGCCTTAGGTAGAGACAGAGCTTTGAAAGCCTGATCCTGCATATTTCAAAACAAGAGAGATTCAAATAACATGTTTTCCTCTTCCAGGACCATAGAAGAGGCTTATGTACCTTTCAGACTCCATAGTATTGTTGGGGGTTGAATAATTTTTTTTTTTCTTTCTTTTCCTTTCTGTGGAATTTTTTTCCCATTGTTATGCTAAGGACTTGTGACTACAACTTAGTAATAGTTGTCTCTCGCAGGAAGGTGAGAGGAGGGGGGATGGACAAAGGGAACCGGAAAAAGGAGGAAGGGTGGGGCCGGAGGGGGGTCTCTCTCACAGGCTAGCACGTGGAGTGGAGAAAAGACAGCCGGGGATCCGCGTCTGGCATCTCCTCCCCCCGCGGGCTTCAATGCCAGAGACCACGTTCCCTGCTGTTTGGACCTCACCCTGCCGCCTTCTCGTCTTATCCCACTGCTTACTGCCGAGCAGCACGGCCGGCACTGTGAGGAGGAGCGGCCCCCGGCCTCCTGCTCACCCCTGAGGAGCCGCTGCCATCACCTCAGACCTCTTCAGCTTTGCAGAAGCTGCCCTGCCCACAGCCCCGGTAACTGAGCTCAGGGAAAAGGAGCCTGTGGCCAAAAGGAACTAAAATTGAGCTGTACTGTTCTGTTGTCAATTTCTAAAGTTGTAGTTGTTTTCTGCTGTTTACCTGGTTAGATATATTAGTAAAGAACTATTATTTCTATCCCCATATCTACTGCCTGAAAGCGTCTGATTTCAAATTATAGTGATTGAAAAGGAGGGGATTGCGGTCTCCATCTCAAGAAAAAGGTTCTTGCCTTTCCTTAGCAAATACCTGTCTCTCAAACTGAGACAAATATGCAATTTTTCACTGTTAGCAAACAATGCAATAAACATCACATCCTAAAGTGTTAGGAGTTTTTCAGTTTCTGTGTGTTCCTCTAATCTCAGAGAGTATTATAAGGATCTGCCAGTGGAAGGCATAGGGGCTGTTACACTCTGGATGGGGCTGCTTTATAATGTTTTCAGTGTTGATCAATTAGAAAGAAAGAGTATTTTAAGATAGTTTTTCTAAAACCTCTCAGCCCTTCTGCCTCTAGGCCAGATTATGACTCTCCATACTATATCTTTGTAATATCATTAAAGACAGTAGTCTCTTTCCTTTCATTTTTCTCTTTAGTTTAAGATGTAAAAACTGGGATAGAAAATGTTGAATTTAATCAGTTTTTTTATGCATAAATCTAAGGGTAGATTTTCTTACTTCACATTTTTCAAAAGTGAGTTTCCTTTAGAAATAGCAATCTGGTAGTCCCAATTGGACCAGCAATGTCTGACAAATTACAAATGCCTTAAAAGCAAGTCAATCCACCACAGATATCCCCTCTATTCCCTGTTGTAAGGGTATTTATAGCTTGAAATAAAAAATGCATGCATAAAAAGAAGATATAAATGGCGAATGATAAACAAGTGCTCAAGAGTTGAAAGTCAGTAGAAATTTTTAGATGACCCCAAATGATTTCCCATTTTTTAAAAGAGCACTCTGTCTGTTTTATGATTTGACCAAGGTAAGACAAAATAAAGAATGAGGCAAGCACTTTTATGGCATGTGTCAAAAACTGGGAAAGGAATGTGTGTGGACTTTTAGGGAGTTTTCTATTAACAATTAATATATCTTCATTACAATATGTCAGTCATGGGGTACAATAGAAATTCACAGCCTACAGATATCTGCCTGGGAGGGATGTAAATGGGAAACAGGCTGCAAGTCACTTCTCTGCTGGTACAAAAACACTGTAAAACCTGTAAAATTTGGAGACATCCATGCTCTCATGCTGCTTTTGTTAACAAAAATAAATAGATATACCTTGTGTTGTTTACAATGTAGAGTGGCAATACAAATCAGAGACCCATTGGTGCAACATCTGACAAGTCTTAGACATCCTGTGAAGGTTCAGAGACACAGTTGTGCACATGGGAAAACTGCAATACTTATTGTACATACAGCCTTGAGACTAACAGAGATTTAAATATTTAATAACTAAATGCTTGATTCAGAGATCCATCCCATTCTGTAAGAAAGGTAGTGCAGGAGGAAAGAAAAGCTCAATGGTCAGGTTGTCTCCCATCTTCTGCAAATAGTGACATAGAAGTGGAAAGCAGAAGGAAGGGAAGGAGGGACACTTGTTGCCACAGCAGTACAGGCAAAGGGTAGAGCAGCAGTAGAAGGATGCAGCCTTGAAAGGGCATTGATTTCCCCTGTGCCAAGTGTGCCAAATATTGGGGTGAAGCAGATATGAGTAGTCTGTTATGTGTGTTTCTAGGTCGTGTTACAGAAATCAGTGCAATTTCTTGCTGCTGTACAGCACTGAGCTGAGGACTCCCTGGTGGGCAGTGCTGTGCAACTGAATAGGGGCTGGTAGGGGCTGATTTGCTGCCTCTGGAGAATCCCACAGTCTGGGGATGCACCTGCTAGTCCTAGTCTCAGTCTGAGACTATCTTCTGCCTTCTACTGCCAGTCCTTGGTGCAGTACTAAAACGTTTGAGGCAGGGGCTAGTGGGAGCAAGATGGTTTTGTCTTCTTGGGGTTTTCCTCAGTAAAACTGGGTGTTTTCTGCAAAACAGAGATGGCATTCACCAGCAAATGACTGAAGATACAGGTGCCATGAAGCAAGTCACTGGGAAGCAGTGAAGATCTAAGAATTACCTGCTCTGTTGACAATTGGCACACCAACTGGGAGTAATCAAATTGTTAAGGGCTAGAGATCTTCACAGATGTGAAAGAGAGGGGAAAAATCCCATGTGCAAGTGTTTTGCAACAGCAGGTTGTGTGGCTGGTGGCTTACGGCAGAGGTAAGTGAAGCCTACATGGCCCATGGTTAACAGAAGCAGCCTTTGGGCATGAGACTATTCTTTTCAGGGCCCTTATATGAGTGAAGAACCTTAAGGAAAACCATCCAAATCAGTATGAGACTTCAAGAGGAACTAATCTGCTTTTGAAGCTGAAGATCCAAGCAAACCTAAAAACCCTGCTCTTTTTACCTCACTACTCTGTTCATTGGTTTTGGTTGGGGTTTTTTTAGCTGAATTTGTCTTTTATGGTAAGTATTAGATTAGCTAACTATCCCTGATTTCTTGGATCATGACTAATAAGAAGACTGCAGCACAAACACGAACTTTGTGAACTCTTACCATTAGCTCTCCCTCTACTCTTCACCCTAGGGACAGTTCATCTCTGAGCTATAAGCATGGTTCTCAGCAGACGGCTAATCTGTTCTGTAAACAAACTGACTTCTATTCCCTTGGGAAAACAAAAACAAAAAGAAAACCAAAAAAATTTACAGTCTATTAAATCAGTTTTCCAATTCCAAGCAGAAGCAAACAGTCAACATTTGGCATCTGGGTTGGTTTTCTTTTATGGTCTCTTGAAGACACGTCTGCAAATCATCAGCTGTTTCAAGGAAAGGCCATGCACCTTTCCTCTTTCCCATGAAGGGGAATGGAAGAGTTAAATTTGTTGTTTGAGACTCCAGGGGAGTTACAGCTTAGGACTGCATTTACATCTATTCTAGTCAGTGGGAATATTAGAAAGGAGCAAGGAAAAGTGCATGAGTAGTACTTTTCACAGAAATAAAATCTATTATTTTGTCCCACTGAATAATTGGCAGTAGAATAATTGTTTTGTCATTTATTACAGTAACCAGTCTCCTGCCCTGAAGTCCTTACAGGCTACAAGGACTTGTAAATCCTATTTTGATCTGCAACCTGGAATTTGTCCTCACATTCTACCACCTACCCAAGCACTACACAATGTGATGCAGTGGATCCCCTTGTAGATGAGGTACGTCAGGTAATCCCCTGCAAGTCACTCTTGGCACTCCACCGGCTGTTTGGCTCTCCAGGCTGTAGGTACCCCACAGTTTCTAGGAAGGTTCAGACGTACTGGATGTAACATGCACATTCTCAGAACTGTTTCCACTCCCCTCACTAACTACAGTATTTTCATTACCATATATATTCCCCTGAACAGTATTGCAAATCCATCAATTTGGCATAATATGATCAGATTGTTATATTATTGATGTAATATTTGATATAAGATTGAGTCCACTGAACTAGATGAGCTGATTTTCTCACACAGAGAACTTTTCTGATTTGATGTTTTAAGCCTATTGCTATGCTGTGCTATTGACAGAGAACCACAATCCTAAATAAGTTTAATTTAAAAAAAAGGCTATGTGAAAAAAAATTGTCATATTTTTCTGATGCTATTTTGGCAAATATTAGCTAAATGTAGAAAAAATACTCCATGGGAGACTGTGAATCACCATACACTCATTATTATCCATATTGTAACCTAAGAAGTTTAGCCTAGTACCTTCAAGGCTGTAGTGGACCTCACACCCAGCACTGTTTCTCACCCGTGAAGGCTGTCACACACAGATTCAGACCTCCCAGTCCAAAGGAGTGATTGTAGAACTCTAAGTCTTCCCAGGAAGTGATGAGGTGAGATATTTGATTGCAAACAAGCTTTGCCTAGGCTTAATGACGACTCTGATTTCAGCACTACTCCAGAAAGTACCAAGCTCATGTTGTGTGTTTCTGAGAAGTACATGAAGAGGGGGGAACAGATTTCTGCACTATCCTGCCAGGATCCTGGGTGTTTGGTTCACCTTCTAGGATATGTTGCAAACAAATGTGCTGCTTATGGAAATGTTGTGGCACACAGCTATTTCCCAGCCACTGGAGATGACAGAAGTAAATGGTAGACACCCACAGGTATGAGCCAGTCTGCAGATTCAGATATTCAATTTAAAGAGGTGGGTCTAAGCACCAAGACAGAGCAGAGTAGATGAAGTGATTCTGAGCATTTGGAGACATGCTGCAAATTTCGAGCCATGAGTTATGAGCTGGACAGCTCTGATAAATGCAGATAAAATATCTCTAACACTGAGAAAATTTTTGGTCTGTAGTATGGAACATGCATTGATAGGAGCTAGTGACATGCCAGTCAAATCCAAATTTAAACCAGTGTCTCCAAAGCTGTAGACCTGTAAGTTCTCTGAACCCAAATAATTCTCTTAACCCTAATGGCTGTGAGGACGTGAGGCACATGAGGCAAAGGTCACCAACACAATGGGTGGCGTGGGTTAGAAAGGTGGCTTCAGGGCCATACACACATTAGCATGACTTTTGCAAGCCCAGAATCCCTGGAGCTGTCAGTGTTGTTCTTCTCTTAACACTAGCCCTAACCCCTACAGCAGGGGCTGAGGATGTGGTCCTCAGGATCATGACTGGCTCAGACTTAAAAAATTGAAAGGAGCAATGTTGGTATGTGGGCGTGGCTGATGCACACAAGAGAGAACACCAAGCACACACCTGACTCCAAGTAGATGAACAGGAAAAAGGGAACTTTATTTACATGACATGTTGATTTATAGAATTCCAGTCATGATTGTGGATTGGACAGTGATGGTAAAACCTCCTGACTCCATAGGTTCCATACGTACCAATCCATCAAACCTCTCTTCCTCCAAAGAGGAATGCAAAACACTCGTTGTTTACAAGAAAGAGTGTGAGAAAGTGTAAAAAGAATCTGTCAACATCAGAATGTCAGAAGGCAAGGAAAATCCAGGGGCAACATTGGTACATGCTTTCCTCAGCACCACTTTTCTGATCGTAGTGTCCCTGGACCTGTAAGCTTTGTGGTCCAAGGAATCCTAACCATAAAATGAATGAGCTCTAGAATCTGAGACACCCTAGCACAATGGGTGGCCCAGATTAGAAAGGTGTGGAAGGAGTAATGTCTGTGCAGTACTGTGATCTCCTCGGCATGTGTTTCCCAGCCCTCTTGTCCTTGGAAACTGAGTCTTGAAAGAGTTGCTGTATGTTATTCTCTATTCTCAAATAAATAAAACTTGTATTTCAATTCCAATTTACCTCTCAAAGAATCTGAAAACATCTTAGCAATTCAACACTTTGTCAATTTACCCTGCTCTCACAGCCATGGAAATGCACTTTTTTCCTGACAGAAGGTTTTCCTACATTTTCCTTGTTCTTTGGGAAATATGTCTCTTCAAGTTCCATTCATATGGTAGAGATACAAAATCTTGTTCTCTGAAAAGTGTATTTTAAAATTTTCTCATATGTAGATTTTGTCTTCCTGATCCCCTTGCCTGTTGGTGTGACTGTGGACTGGAGTGTCTCTGAATGTTTACAGCAGAACTTCCAGACATGGTTCAGCAGCAGAATTAAAAGGTGTAGCAGTGGTTTTCATTCTCTGATATGTTTTTGACACAAACCCTAGTTATTAAAAGGCACATGGTCAAAACAGAAAAACGTGGATCCGCTAATTCACAGTGATAAAATAGTCTATATCTACCACGTTTGTAATTGCCACCGAGTCCAGAAAACCAAGGGCATTTTAGATTTTTAAGAAAGAGTTTTATTAGGATATTTTAATGTTTTTATTTCACTGAAATGAAATTAAACCTTAACTTTAGAGACCACATCATCCCTTCCACCATATGCAACTCAAAAAAAGAATAATTTTGCAATATGATAACGAGATGCATCTTCCTCCAACAACACTCTTACACTAGCATTCAACTGATTTTTTTTCTTTTTCCTTTCAAACCATAAGTTTCCTTTTCTACACCTTCTAAGAGAAAACATGAAAATTCTGGTTTTGGAAATGGGCCTCACATTCTATTCAGCTGTGTGAACTATTCGGTTGTGAGACAGGATTTTCATCATAAGAGCTTGACTCTTTACTTAAGAAATTAAAATTGAGGTGCTTGAAATCATAGGTGTCCTGAACAGTTGAGAAAGAAAATCAGCCATTGATGGCAACAACATATTCCATGTTAAAAACGTAGTGGTAAAGTGGCAGTACTGCAGCTGTTTCTTAATCATCCCTTCTAGTTACCTGGGGGATTGCTATGTGCTTTGGAACCATACCACAAAGCTCACATGAGCATCCTAACATGCTCTGACAGTGGCTCTGAGAACTGGCTTTACATTTCCAATAAGCAGAAGACAAAAATATCCCTGCTTGGTTTCCATAACAGTAGAAGGCACTTTCCCATCAAACCTGGAAAAGGATTCAAAGTGTTTTCAGATGAAGAAAAACTACAATTTAGATTGGCTATTAATGAGATGTCTTTAAATTGTCACAAGCATTAATTTAAGTCCATTGTATCTGATATGCTTACAGCTTTTGGCTTTTATTTCCAAACAGAATTTTAATTTCTATTAGAGTTCTGCTACAAACATTTCAGTTCTTACTTCTGAAAGTCCTTTCTGCACTGAAATTCCTCCATGTTATGCCTACCACTTTATTGGTAATTAATAATTTTCAATATCCATCCACACCTTTTATTAAGGCTGCATGCACATTTTGATGTATGCCATGTGCCTTAAGAACTTACACAATGTTGCAATATTCTACCTATGTTCTTCACATATTTAAGGGTCTTGATCTAAAACGTATTGTCAGAGCTGAGTTATGAATGATACAGAATTATTTCTCTCAGACTTTAAATACTCAGACATTTATTAAACCTAGAGAAAACCTTCATGAAGCTACCCCAGTAACAAAAATATAAATAGCCATGGAGTAGATGTTCCCAAGTGATGATGTGGACATTCTTTATTATTTTACAGCTTGCATGAATTCGTCATTTTTAGTTTTTATAAACCGGTCTTTGATGCAGAAATGTGCTTTCATCTATGTCACAAAACATTCATTCTTTACACTGCACTGAAGGGTTATCAGCCTTCTGGGTTTCACATGTTAAAAATCATGAGAACTTTATAGACTCTTACATCATATTTAACAAAGAAATGCCATGCACTAGATATTTTGGGGCCATGCAGAAAGAGTATAGTGCAACTGACAGCTGCAGTAATAACAAATGACCTTTTCAAGTGTGCATTTGTGCGTGAGGTAGGGACCATTATGGTCCATACTGGTGCTGACCCAAAGCTGTGTAACCCTTGGATAGGAACACCCCTACTACAACTGTTACAGTCTCTTGTGTAGGCAATGATTAACAGTTAATGTCTGGGAGATAGAAGTGTAAATCAGCTTTTCCTGGTTACAAAGGCAATGAGCTCCTAAAGACAAATAACATTCATTATCATTAAATACTGTCTACACAGAGTCACATTAGCTCTGGAAAAACAAGCTGGCACTCTGTCCTCTACATCGGTTAAACTCACTGTCAAGGGTTTAACTCACTTTGTCTGTGTAACTCACTGGCAAGGCGACACCAGAAACACTCATTCAGATTTGAAGAGATATCAAAGTAGAAATGCCATTTTATTAGTAGTTTGTTCTAGCCCTCAACACAGCTGCCAATTTCTTGCAGAATACTTCAGATGGATGTGTCAGTCCATCCAGCGTCCCTTGTCATGATTCTGGCTCTGCAGAGGGTTTTCTGTACCAGTAGTACAATTTTCTTTCGCAAAAATTAAGAGATTCTGGTATGCACAGGAACCTCGCACCTGCTGTTTCCTTTAGATCTGAGGCTGAAGCATCCTTAGGTAACAGGTAGGATGTTCCTGAAATATGAGTTTAGGAATCGAGCTGAGTTTTATCTGAGTTTAGATAACCTTCCTGTCTACCTCATGGGGTCCATATCAATTAAAACAAATAGACTTTGTTTCCAGTCAAAACTGTGGTTTTCCGCAAAAAGATGAATCTTGCAGTGAAGGTATTTAAAACCCTGTTTTGCCACCAGGAGGAGTCTGAAAATTCACACCCATTCTCTCTGGGTCTCCTGCAGTCACTTGTAGGAGCAGAGTCCTGAGAAGTGGTGATAATGCTGGAAAAGGCCCATGTATCCATCATCATGAATGTCTCTTGGACTCAACCTTTGCACTGATGCTGACCCTGCTACCCAGTTGAGATGGTTGAGTCGTACTGGTTTGGGGCAAATAACACTGGAAGAACAAAGACAAGTGGCCCTGAAAGAACACCTTGATCTATGTCAGTATTTGGACAATTTGAAGAAGACTTGTGTTTGTCTCAGTGCTTAAAAGAAAAAATTTTTTAAAACCCAACAAAACAAAACAACAGCAACAAACAAACAAACAAACAAACAAAAGCAAAAGCAAAAACAAACACACAAAAAACCCCCACAAAAAACGACCAAACCAAACTCAAACCCAACCAAACCAAACAAATCCCACAGCAAAGCAATAGGTACTGTGTTTCCTCAGAAACTGCCTCTGTTGCCTCCAGCGCAGCTCACCATTACAATGGCACCACACTGTGGACATGTGCTGCTACTGCAAAGCTCTTGTGCTTCTGAAATCTATTTTATGTTCTGGGGTAAAATATTTTTTAAAACCATATTTATCCTATGGGATAAAATAATCCAGGATTTTGGAAATGCCAGTTGCCACTTGACTTGCCTGTAAGTGTAGAGGAAATTATGGCAGAAAAGGGACATATCTTCTTGAGGCTCTTATGCACAATCCTGTACATGGTTGGGGAAATGATGACACTGAGCTATCCCTGAGTAGGTTAAAGTAACAACAAGCTACAGTAAGCAGATGAGAAAGTACCATCAAGTAGCAAAGCATCATAAAGTAGCAGCAGTGAGCGGATGAGAAAGTACATTAGATTAGCAAATAAGTAGACATGCAGAGAAAGTACAGCTAAGTATCAAATAGGTAGAGCGGACGTGACTAGACTAGGGTGCTAGGCTGCTTGTGCCAAGGGGTGGAGAAGATGCAGTAATAAGGCGTGAAACCAATCAATAATTAACAAGTAATATGTGGACAGTGCCTAATAACCAATTGTCTCCTTGCTAGATTCGCGTGATCACTGTAACAAACTCTATAAAATATGTATGTTTTATTACAATAAATGTTCTTAGTACTAAGTTCCATGTTGGGGATTCACTCATACCTCCATGAGGACTCCATGGACTCTTGGATCAGATCTCTTGCTATCCAGATAAGATTTTTTCCCAACATGTAACAGGCAGCAGGTTGGTGGCTTTTCAGGCATGGAGCTTGTGAGGGCTAGGGGGCAGGTAACACCTGCCATCAGCCGCCTTCCCCACAGCTGACCAAGAAGATGGGGGACGCTGGAGGAGAGAAGGCTCCAAGGAAAATTAACAGCTCATTCTCTCCCTGGTGGTGGAGCTTAGGCCAGCATTCTTCAGGGAGAAAGACCTTGTGCTACAAGAGGCCTCAGCAGCAGAAGCAGCAGCCATCCCACACTGGAGCCACAAGCTTCCAGGGGTGTTATTCAAAAACACTGCTGAGGGCTTGTTGGAGTCAGTAAGTCAGGAGTTTCTCTGAATCCTTCAGAGAGAGGTCAGAGTGCAGGAATTGAAGTACGTTGAGCCTCTCACACATAAGGCAGAGGTGAAGATTTAGGTTGTAACATGAGGGAGCAAGTAAATAAGTAAATGCAGTAAGTTTTAAGTGCTTTTAGTAAGTAAAAGGGTAAAGTAAGTAAAGTTTTAGTAAGTAAAATATGCCTGAGAAGTAGTACGTGTTCTAGTGAAGGTTGAAAAACATACTAGTTTCCTTTGAGGCTCCAAGAACCTAGCTTCAGACATAATAGAGTTAAGAATATTGCTTACATTTTTCAGTTAGTACAAGATAGGCCAGGTATGTAGTCTATACGTAGCCTA
>VXBI01011463.1:1482526-1503144 GCA_013397375.1 Toxostoma redivivum | reverse complement strand
TTTCTTTTATCGGGCAACATCCTCCTTTTCCAGCCCAATTTCCTCAGCTACCTGTGCTCCAAGCCTTCTCCCCTCCCAGCCTTCTGGCTTTTCTGCCCTATTGGCATTTTCCTCCTCAACTCTTTTTTCCCACTGCTGTTTCTCCAGCCTTGCTTTTTCCACTATGCATTTCCACCCTGGTGTTTCATTTTTTCCTCTCTGCCCTCTGTCAATGCTCACCTCCTTTGCTCCAGTCTGAGTAAACTGCTGCTACCTCCTTGCTCTGACTGTCCAAAATTCTCAGCCAAATGAGGTTGAGGGACTCCTTAATGAAACTCCTTGGATATCAGTTTTGTGCAATAGTCTCCTGCTCATTGTATCTGCTTCTTTTATACTTCCAAACTTCATTTTATACTTTTTGAAACGAGCCAGAACAGAAGTGAAAAAAAAAATCCTGTAGGGGAGCACCAAGAGACCCAGTGCTGCCGTGGCCTGGCATATCTTGGAGTCTCATTTGCTGCCTGGAAAATTTTTGCTTTTATTCCTGTTTATCATTAATGCATCTGAATAATGATCATTAATGCAAAGGAATGGTTCTAGCTGTGAAATAGTCTCCTGTAACAAAGTAAATAACTGCTACGCTGGTGATGAGAAAGCTGATGTTGGAGATCTGTAAGTTACTTAGGTTACTTGATACAGGTCCTGACTCCACTTAGCAGGGGAAGGCTCATGCTGCAGCTAAGGAGGGACCCTTCAGGATGAGTTTTCCTGGGGAAAACTCCCTGGGTTTTGCAGACAGCTTCTGTGCCCAAAGGTTAAGGTATTCTGGATGTAAACCACTAGCAGGCAGGGATGTTGGATGTAAATCACTAACAGGAGGGAGGGATGTTGGTCTCCAAGCTAATTGCCCGAAACTAAGTTGCTTGAGGTGAGTCACAATCAGATGATGATGATTTTGTCATCTCATTTGGACCCAGTGTCTGCTGTGGCCTCCCAGCTCCCATGGGTCACTGGAAACAGGCTCTGACACATGCCTGGGAGCAAGATGGGGTTTTCTGTGCAAGAGCTGTGGAACAGTTGCTGTTCTCAGCACTTCCCAGCAATGAGTAAGTGCTCCTGGAAATGAACGGGTGTCAGGAAACTCTGCCTTTCTCTGACCTCCCTGTGTGCCTTCTCCCTTAGTCACCAGCTGGGGCTGGGGGGTACTAAGTGTGTTTAAGGTGAGATGCTGTGATACACACGGTCTGACATGTTCTTGCCCTCTCCCAGCAGAGGAGGATGTCTCCACTCCCCATTTCCATCCTGCACACCCCATTCCTGTAAGCCCTGTAGGCTTTCCCCTGCCTCTGTGTTGTCCTGCCTGCCCCAACCTGTGTGTCCTGCTGAAGGGGCTTTGTGCTTGAGGTGTGCTTGAGGAGGGCAGGGAAGGTTTACCTTCCTGTTTGCAGAGTCAGGAGTAGCTTTTTAACAGGAATTATGCTATACCTTTGCTATTGCTTACTTAGTGCTGCCTGGCCACTTAAAACAGAAAGCCAGACCCCAGAAAAGAGCAAAGCATTGGTCACTGGGAAAACTAATCTGTCTCCTTCCTCCATGCAGCTCAAACACTGCCCAGGCCTGAGTTTCCAGAGCTAGAGAATCCTCCCCCGAGTTGAGAGGTGGAGGTGTTTGTTGGGGTGTGGGCTTGTGTTTCTCCACATGGGGATGTGGAGGGAAACTGCAGGGCGTCAGTGTCATCCGGAGGAGTTTTGTGGTGGAGAAAATTGAATTCTCTCTGCACTGGCTGCTGCATCCGCCTCTGGAGGGGGAAAATCAAAGGGTTGATGCCCCAGGGACTGAGGTCTGTGGCCAGGCGCTGTCCTGGGTCATCCTGTCTGCTCTGGCACACCTGGCAGGAGGGGAAGGTGCTAGTGGGTTTGGCACAGCAAGCTCTGCACCACAGTTAATCCATGAAAGTCCTGCTTGTTTAAAGGCATGAAGGCAGTCTAATAGTTCATGGCTAACTAGAAAATGAGATTTAGTTAACAAGGTATGCATTAGGGCACCAGTGAGATTAAATCACTTGATTTTTAATGACAGCAATAAAATACTTCAGCCCCATGGTACAAAAGCCTCAGCAGCAGCTGGTTTTAGCCTTGGTTCTCTCCATGGTTTTGAAGACCATGCTGTCAGGGACACAGAGACACAACTTTGTGTCAGAGCCTTACCCAGGGCACTGTAGAGGGGAAAGGAAGGGGTCTCCTTCCTAGGGATGCTGGGCTCAGGAGGCAGAGCTGTGCAGGGCTCTGGCATGGACTTGCTTTGTCAGACTGTTTTCAAAACAGCTATTCTGCTTCTCTGGGTGTGCAGAAGAATTGCAATAGCCATCAGCACCACAGAAAAGGTTTTTAAGTGCTCAGAGATATAAGAAATGTAAGAGCACAGGTCAAAAGCAAATATTTTCAAGGGCAGGACAAGCCCTGAGGCTGTAAACAATTCAGTCTGGGACAGCTGGCTATGTGTAGGTGACAGTCTAGAACAGCTACTGTGATGTGCTCTCCAGGATATGAGAATCAGCTGGCAAAAAAAGAGGTATTTAGCTTGTTTGCTTTCTCTTTGATCCTCCATTTCTGCTAACTAATCCCTTGGTGTGACTTGTATCAGGAGGGCAATGGTGATGATGTTTCCTACTCTTTCTGCACTTAGGATTTGTATCTCCAGAGCCTGTGGAAATAGGCTGATCTGACAGCATGCCAGGCACAAAAGGGATGTTTTGTCAAGGTATGTGGCATGGCTCACTGTTTGCCTCCCCTTCTTGCAGAAACCATACAGGAATTAGTTTCCAGTATAGTTTCTAGCCAAATGCTGATATAATTCAATTCAGTTCATATAAAAGCACTTACTGGTAGCTACTTGTGCTCTTCTGATGCCGTTGGATATTCCATATTTGTGTGCCTGAGAAATAATTTTATTTGGGGTTGTTCTCTCTTGCAATGGCAAGCTGTCACGAAAGATCCCCAGGAAGGAGAGATGTTCTTCTAGTGACTGGTGTGAGTTTCACTCCCTTTTTTTTAAGAGTAGAGCACTGCTCAGGCTGGACCCTGCTCCCATTTCAGTGAGCAACTGAGAGCTTTAATAGTCTTTGCTGCTGACACACAGCAGAGACTTTACTGACAGTCTTTGCTGGGACTGACACACCTTGCTGATGTGACAGACAGAACATGATTCATAAATCATCAGTCTGGCACTGGGATGCTGCTGGAAAATTCCAGTTTAAGTTTTACATGGTACTGAAACAAAGCAGTCTGTCACACCTCTAAAGCTGCTCAGAATTCATGTGCATTTCCTTGTGTTTGAAACAAGAAGAAGAAATTTGACCTTGGCTCCTTCTGAGAGTCAGGCTAATTCTCCAAAGCCTGTGTTTGGTCTGAGAGATGGGAGAAGCTCATTGAGACCTGCAAGAAGCTCCAAGCCAACAGAGGCTGTGGATGGGGGTGCACGAGGCAGAACCCTTGCACACAATGCTTTGCTTAAACCACCTCCCCTCAGTGATTGGCCTGACAAATTTTCTGTGCCTTTTCCTGCTTGTTTTTTCCTGAAGAAGTCTTTCTGCACCCCTGGCAGGCTGTGAGGAGAACTTCTTGTGATTGTGAGCCTGTGGCAATCCCAGTGACCACTATCAGTGTGAGATGAATGCTAAATCCAAGCTAAATTTCAATCCTGGCACCCTCAGCCTCCTTTGCACCTGCTTGCCTGTGTTATCCACCTGCCTAGACAAAGACCACCCAGGCCACCATGACCCGGGGCTTTAATGGATGAATCCTTTCACAGGTTTCACAAACAGAGCCAGAATAGTAATCAGGTTCTAAAAGATTGCTGGAAGGGTCAGGAGTCTGGGAAATCCTTGCTGAGCAGTAGCTGTGAATGTCATGTTGTGAAAGAGTAAGTCACCAGACTGAATGGGCCAAAACATTGTGAAACACCTGTGAAGGGACAATTTTTGGATTCCTGGTTTTTAGCAGGAATTTGATTCAAGAAGATCTTCAGGTTTTGTGAAGTGGTCTTTGTGCAATTACCTGGGAATCAAAATATTTGGTCATCTTTCCAACTCCCCTTCCTAACACCTTTCTGGAAGGATGGAGCTACATTCTGATAGATAACCAGCCATCTTCTGATATCTAGAAAATAAATATTAAATGTATATGTTGTGTGTATATACCACTTGTGCTTAGTCATGTGTGCTCCTAAAAGCTCCTAAAGCCTTCTAACTTGGAAACACTGAATGGTTTGAGTGGAAAGGGATCTTAAAGACCATCTTATTCCAACCCCCTACCACAGGCAGGGACACAATTCACTAGACCAGGTTGCTCAGAGCCCTATCCAACATGGCCCTGAACAATTACAGGGATGGGGATTCCAAAGTTTCTCTGGTCAACCTGCTCCAGCATCTCGCAACCCTTACTGTAGAGAATTTTTTCTTAATATCTAATCTAAACCTGCCCTTTTTCAGTCTAAAGTAATTTCCCTCTTGTCCTTTATGCACTCTTGTAAAATGTCCCTCTCCAGCTCTCTTGCAGCCACCTTTAGGTACTGGAAGGTGCTGTAAGGTTTCCCTGGAGTTGAGTCTTCTCCAGGCTGAACAACCCCATCTCTCTCAGCCTGTCTTTACAGCAGGGGTGCTCCAGTGCTCTGATAATCTTTGTGACCTCCTCTGGACTCCCTCCAACAATTCCATGTCCATCTCATGTTGGGAATCCCAGGGCTGCATGGAACACTCCAAGAGGGGTCTCAGCAGAGTGGAGTGTCAGATTCCACTTTCTTGAGCATCGTGGCCACACTGCTTTGGATACAGACTTTGCACTTGGCCTTGTAGAGCTTGATAAGGTTCCACATTTCAAGTCTGTCCAGGTCCCTCTGGATGACATTCCTTCCCTCCAGTGTGCCTATTGCACCACACAGCCTGGTGGTGTCAGCAATCTTGCTGACTGCACTCAATCCTATTGTCCATGTGTGCCACAAAGGTGTTGGACAGTGCCTGTCCAAACTGACCCCTGGGGGACACCACTCATCACTGGTACCCAGGGGGACAATGAGCTGGCTGTAACTTTACATGCTGCCATCCAGTCACTTCTTTATCCCCTGAGTGGCCTATCCACCAAAACTACACCTCTGGAGTTTAGAAACAAGGATGTTGTGCAGGACAGTGTCAAATGCTTTGAACAAGTTCAGGTAGATGATGTCAGTCACTCTTCCTTTATCCATCAGTACTATAATCCTGTTGTGGAATGTCACCAAATGAAGCCATGTTTGCTGTCACCCATCACCCTCCCTATTTTCCATGTGCTTTAGCATAGTTTCCAGGAGGATGTGCTCCAGGATCTTTCCAGGCACCGAGGAGGGACTGACTATTCTGCAGTTCCTCAGGGTGCAAAACTGTTGCCTGCTTTTCCCCAGTGATTTATTCATTATCAGCCAGGCCACCTGTCCTGCAGTGTCTTGTCTTATGGATGGAGGACAGAGTATTCACTTGTACATCCCTGCAGTGAATGAAGAAGATAAGAGAGAAAGCAGCTGATGTTTTTTAAGGTGCATTGGTTCAAAAAGATTTATAGTAATGACTGTAGAGCCCAGACCCAAACAAGTTCACTAAGCAAATGTCTACTTCTACTAGTGATGGCTTGTGCTGATGGAATGTAATTTTTCATTTATGTTTAATGATTGACCTGGTGTGGAGAGCAGGGAAAAGTAAACCATTTGTTATTTCAGTGCTCTGTTTCCGTCTTGGATTATACATTTTGCATGTGGGGACACGTTGCAGGGAATTGCCCATCTGGGTAAAGTGACCTCCAGCCAGGAGCTGACTCACCCTTGCTTCCCTAGGCTGCAACCATCCATCCAGTCCCACTGTGCCACACTCCACTGCTCTCAGCAGCTCCTAGGGCTCAGCCATGCTCAGGTTTAAGTGCTTTACCACCTGAAGAGCAAGAACAAATACCCAGTGAAATGTGAAGATGATCCCAGGTTTGGTCAGGTTCTTGGGAAATGCTTTTGCAGAGAAAAATCTGGCTCATTTCTTTGACTTTGAAAGGCTGTTCCACATCCTCATGTGAGCTGTATGTGAGAATGTGTATAGAATCATGGAATAGTTTGGGTTGGAAGGCAGCTTGAAGGCCATCTAATTTCAATCCACCTGCCATGGGCAAGGACACCTTCCACTAGACCAGGTTGCTCAGAGCCCCATCCAACCTGGCCTTAAACACTTGCAGGAGTGGGACTTCCACAGTTTCTCGGGTCAACCTGTAAAGAATTTCTTCCTAATAGTAATTTAAATCTGCCCTCTGTCAGTTTGAAGCCATTCTCCCTTGTCCTATATCCTTGTACAATTAGTCTCCAGACTTCTTGTAGATATTGAAAGGCAGCAGGTTTGTCAGAACTGAGGCATTTTTATGTAAGTTTTAACACAGCTTGAAATCAGACCGGGTTTTGCCATGTCACACAGGATCACAAAGCATGTGCATGTTCTGGCATATGTTCAGCCTTCAGAAAACTGCATTTATAGATTGGGGGAAACAAGTTTCTTTGGGTGAGCTGACTATCATTATAGGTTATGGCAGCCCTTCCCAGACCACTGGCTTAAACAGGAAGGGAGAGAGACGTCTGCCCTGCCTTCAGTTTGACAAACCAAACTCGTCACAGTATTTTGCTGCACAAAACCATCACCCAAAATAACCCCATTCTCGTGTGTTGGTTTATATTTGCAACTGTGTAACAGGAAGAAAATGATGTTAATTACATTTCACAGAAGAAACATTCCTCTTGTGCTTTCCTAGAGCGCCTGTAGGGAGATTACTATGTTGAAATAAAAACCCAAACAAATAAACCAATGGCTGTTTTCATTGGAAAGCCCAATTTCCGCCTTGCTGCTTATTAGAGTAGGGCCTGTGTGGACAATGAGATTTTCTGGAGAGTAAGAGCTGGAAAACCTGCACAAGAATTGCTCCTGCTGGGCACAGGCACTGCATGAAGACAAGGTGCTCTTAGGAAGTTAGGAAAAGCTTTTGCAGAGGAGAGAGTAATGAGAGTGCATTGTATTGCATTGAGAAAGGAGTGGAGAAATATTGCCACTTAAAAAAATTTTTTCATACCCATGTGTTTCTAATTCATTTTGCATCAGTGGTTCAGTTACTTTGACATCTTGCTGTCTTTCACAGTTGATTGCTGGGAGAAGAAATATTATTTCCAGGAAGCCAGCAGGTGTGCAGCCTACTGGAGCTGGGGAAGCTTCTGTTTCCCTAGAAGTCACAGACAGGTTTGCCATACAGTGAAGCAGACTTCTTGGGCAGCAAAATCTGAAACTGGAGCAGGTTGAGAAGCCAGTGCTCTGGGGAGGCTTTCCCAGCTATCAGCATAAGGGTGCTGGCAAAACCTCACCAGCATTGCCATCAGGCTTTTCTCTGTTAAAATTGGAATATAACTTCTGAATACCAGGGGCTGGAATAGAAGTGATAATTGTGAGCCAGGCTGCTGTGTTTATACATAGCTGAATTGTGTAAATGGCTGAAATAATCTCTTCTCTGGCCACAAAAAACAAGGGGAAAGACAAAGGCCTGTGTATAATTTAATTCTTAGAGTTACAAGTGGCTTATCAATGTGACTATATGGAAAGTGCCTTTAACACAGAACAACCCCAGTGCAGGAGGAATAACTGCATTTGGCCAAATGCAAGCTGACAAGCTCAGTAGTATGTGAAGTTTGTCCTTCACTCTGACTTGTGCAGGGATGTCAGAGTAAAAGTTGGCTTATTTAAGCTTTAAAAATCCATAGATCCTCATCCTCTGGTTTGTATCATCTATACACAGTGGTAATTGACTCTTCTAGTCGTTCTATATTACCTGGAGGAGTTGTCAGCTTTCCAGGAAAGATCTGACCTGGACCCCTGGATAGCCCCTGCACCTGTTCCAACATGGAACAAGGGAGACCATAGGCTTGCCTTTGCCCCCTTTAATTGCTAAGCAGAGAAGAAGCAGACAGGCTAATTTGTCAGCAGGCATTGTCTTGGTGAAAGGGGAGCAGCCCTGCTGTCTCCAACTTCAATTTGCAGCATCAATTTGTAGCCCACATAATTAAAAAGAATGTCTCCCTTTCCCTGCTTCCAGTGTGCAGTCTGTGTATATGCAAACAGAGCTGCTCTTCACTGAAGTCTGTAGGGAAGACTTCCTGCTGGAGAAAGATATTTAAAACCTACAGCCAATGAATGCAATTACTTGGCTGGGTTTAATTTTTGTTTTCTATTTTGCCTCTGTATTTTTCCTTGATATCCATGGTGATAAAGATGGGAAATCAGGTGTTAAGAGAAATGCTAGTACAAATGGAGTTCAGAGTGAGCTTTTAGTAGCTCTTAGGCATCTAAGCCTCATCTCATTTGTTAGCAGTGTCAAGCCAGGAGATGATAAACAAAACGAGCAAATTATTTTTACATCAAGATTTAGAGTGGCCTGCCTTTTAAAAAAATATATTTAATAGCCTACCCAATAACAGGATCTGATAACTATTTAATCTCTAAGAGAAAGCTTGTGCCCATACAGCAGCTTTGCAAGACCAGAGCCATAAAATGTTTTTTTGCTGAAAATTATTGAAGTCACATGCCATAACATCAGTGTGAAAATGGCAGGTATTGTGAACATGCAGCTAAATTAAAATCTACTTAAGAAAAATCTTGCTATGATAGCTTGCTTTTCTTATCGTTTTGATGCTACAGTTTTTAAATTATTATTGGAAATCTACATTATTCCTATCATCTTCAGACCCTAGACAAGCCACTGAGGGTGCCTTGCAATTTGTCTGTGAAGCAGCGGTGTTACCCCAGCAATGACACTGCTGGCACTGCCCAAAAGAGTCATGGATAATATTCCCTGGATAATCTATCTTCAATCACCCTTGCTCTGAGACTTAGTCCTGCCTTTCCTCTTGTAAAAATCTATGTCCGATGGGGCTGAAGCTGTGTCACACTGCTCTCTCTCTCAGGAAAGCAGCTGCCTAGAAAATAGGTAGGATGAATGAATCTGCTGAAAGGGTGGAAGGTATATATACAAATTCCCAGTGTATCAGCCTGGCTTTTTTGCCTGGAGGAGAGGAAAAGAGACCTCCATGACCGTGAATATTTGTTGAAATTAAACAAATTTCTGTCCTTCCTTTACTTAAGCCTGAATCAGAAGACTACGATTAATCTCACTGGGACTTGCTGTGATCCAGCACTCTCTTTTGCTGTTGACTTTTTAAGAGGGGGCGGTTTAGGGAGCCTGGATAATGCAGCTGTGTAATATGGCCTTGCCTGCACTTTTAGGGTAGAGTAGAGGTAGGATGTGTCAGGGATGTGGCAAGCTCCTGTGGGATGCAACTGCATTTGTGCTAATGAAGGTACAGGTGCCAGAGTTCCTACAGTGCTCCCTTCAG
Source organism: Toxostoma redivivum (assembly GCA_013397375.1). Classification (NCBI taxonomy): domain Eukaryota; kingdom Metazoa; phylum Chordata; class Aves; order Passeriformes; family Mimidae; genus Toxostoma; species Toxostoma redivivum. The sequence goes on along the minus strand of VXBI01011463.1, from coordinate 1,493,733 downwards.
GGACTGGGTGCATAAAAAATGCTTTTCAACATGCATAAAATTGCTTTTCAGCCTTGCAGAGGGCACAGAGTTATCTGCTGACAACCTGGCCCTTGAGATCTGTGTTCTCCAGCCCGGCTCAGCCCATGTGTGGCTGCCCTTTTGCCTGAGGTGAGACCTGCAGTGGAGCTTCCTCCTTTTGCCTAATCGATTGCTGGGATGAGATCTAGTCTGTGTTTCAACAGCAGCTATTTTGGGTACAGCAGATCAAGTTTCTCCATACAGAACGGATGTTGCTTCCCAAAATTGCCTGTCATCCTCTGTGTTCACATTTTCCATGGGTGAGGAGAAGTCATTTGACTTCTTTGTGATAAACAAGACTCAGTGAGCAAAATAGCAGCTCTGGCTTGTTATTTATTGACTGGTAATGCTCCTCTTAATGCAAAGAGCTCTGATGCTCCTCAAGAGTTAGTTGCCCTGTCAGCTGCCCCTTCTTGTTTGCTTCAGATCCTGCTGCTTCACTCAGTTTCTTAGGCTCTCCTTTCCTCTAGTTAATGTATAGCTGCAGTTGCATCCTGCTTTGCATCCATATGCCAACCACAGTTTGCCATTTATTCTGCCAAATTTATAGCTACACACTCAACCAATAATCTCTCTAGGTAGCCAGTATGAATTATGTGCAAAATGTTATTTCCTAAATCTGGATGTGATTATCTCTCAGCTGTGTGTTTCCAGAAGAACAGCTCCCTTCCAAAGAGAGCTGGGAAGCAAGGAGAGAGAGCAGGGACTTGCCAAATGTCTTTGTGCTTCTGTGCTTAATAAAAAGAAGCCTTTTTCTTTTTTCCCAGGCACTTGTACCTGAACTATTCAGTCTATCAATTTATCCTATTTTCTTGAAAAATTACACATTGAAGAAAACATCCTCTTTGATTTGCTGATGGTAATACCTGTCAGGCATGAGTTATTACTTCACATTTCATTAAAAACCCTTTCAAGTTTAAAAAATTTTAGTATGCAGAACACAAGGAGAAACTACTGGGTCTGAGTGATATTCTCGATTGGCACATTTATTACTTGTTGTACAAGATCATTTTGTTTGCTTTGTGGGAAAACAGCCTTATCATCTCCAGGTTTAGCAAGCTGCAGGGAATCTCTCTGCAGTTCAGTCGAGACAGGAGAGGCCTTGACCCCAGACTGCTGATTTTTGGTTCCCCCACAAAATCAAATCAGCTTCTTGGCCAAACAACTTCCTTCCCAAGCCCAGTCCCCAACTCTTTAATTTCCCTTCACCAGGCCCACAGATGGGTTTTTCCTCCCACTCCACCAGCAGGGTCCCTACACCCCAGGGGCAGAGCCTGGGACATGTTTGTTTTCACACTGACTCAGTTGTGCACCCAGACCACCTCAGTTCTTCCCACCTCAGACCACAGCAGCCCTGGGCTGAGAGTTAAGAAAACTGCTCGCAGCAGAAGCTGAAGCCACGTGAAATCTGATGGGTTTCTGATCTGTAGCCAAGCCTGTGTCTGAGGTCAGGTTTATTGACAGGGTCACAACATGCAAACAGCACATGCTTCCCCTGCTCCAGACCTTCTGCAGAAAAGATGCCTTGTGCACAGATAACCACAGATATGCAGGGTGGAATCCTGCCTTGCGCAACGCCCGGCACCTCTCCAAATTATCTGTTTTGCACTGGCCTCTTCCAGGAGGCACTCAGAAAATGTGTCTTTGTCAAAGGTTTGTCTCTGGGATCGCTAACAAACATTTATGGGCTCTCTGCTCCTTGTGGGGCTGTGTGTGGAAACATGACATGAGCTCCACGTGGTAAATGTGGAATGCAAAGTCAAGGCTGCTGTGTGATAGGGATTCCTGGGATGCAGTTAGGACTGTTGTGCTCATCTCAGTTATGCACAGAGCCAGCCTATGGAGGAGCTGGCCCATCCTCTCCCTCTCTACCTTTTCCCTGTCCTGCTGTGCTGTGATCCACTCTGCCTCTTGCAGCAAGGGGTATTGCTCTGTGTTTTGCCAGCAAAGCTTCATGAAGATGCACCCGGAGGGGTGCAGTGTGCAGAATCCTTCCTGCTGTGCCCTGCCAAAACTCCCCGCACTTGGGAGAACAGGCATCTTGTGACTTTCCAAGTTTCACAATGCAGAGCGAGAGGATACTGTTCTTTCCATACCCATTCTGCACATTCAGATTTTTCCATCAGTGTCCTTTCTCAGTAGGAGGAGAAAATTTTGCAGTAGGGTCGGAAACAGGGAACTGAGCAGGGGGGAGAGAGGGAAACAACTTGTCACAAAGTTTTTGCAATGCTTGTTTGAGAAGCAATCTTCTGTAAAGCTGTTTCCTACTATTGAATTCCCCTCAGCACCCAAACTGAGAGGTGGCACTCTGATGGTTGCTCTCTTATGAGCATATATGGGATTTGAACACACACACCTTGCATACTTTCCTTCATCCTGGAGCATTATCTCTGTAGCAGTATTCAGGTTTCAGATTGAGCTCAGCTCCCACTGAGATGAGAAAGTCTCATCCTCCTGCTCTCAGAAAATTGCTTTTTGAGGGTAACATACATTAGGAAATGGCACAGTTATGAAAACATGGTGTACACCATACATTATTTCACTGGTCATTCTTGTTTCTACAAGCACTTCAAACTATTATTGTGTTTGTTATTTTCCAGCTGAAACAAATGCCAGTCTCCTGTCAATTTGGAGCTGAAGCACAGCCACAAATCCAGCGCTGAAAAGCTGGTGTTTTGCACTTCACACTGATAACTCTGATGACCTGAAAATAACCTAATGTTTCTGTGCTGGTTTAATTCCAGCTGCTACATGGACTTCAGTATTAAAATACATTAATTTCAAAGGGAAAAAAAAAAGATCTGGAATTTTTTCTAATTGGCTGTAAAAGTCAAGGGAGGGGACATCAGTAGGGCTCCATTTTAGCAAGTTATAGACAGTTGGACTGTATTTATGCTGTTGCAGGAGCATCCACTTGCCTCTCTGAAAGCTGGGATCTGACTGAGGCTGTCCAGCCTCCAGGATTTGTAAGACACAGTTGCATGGCAGTTTCTCAAATATTAATTTTTTTCTTCACTTTCCAAAGCTGTTCCTAAAAAGCCATTTAAAAATGGGAACAAGTCCCAGAAGCCAGAGAAAAATGAGTGGGCTCTCTTTGAGTAGAGGGAGATAAGGACAGACCACAAGACTGTGCTATGGTTCAGACACTGGCACTTTCTAATATGCTCTCAGCCTATGGTGGGGTTGTTTCCCAGAGAGTCACTGTTCTGTCCCAATTTTTCACCTACTCTAGCTCTAGGTCAGTGTTGTACCTAGTTCTGCAACAACTCGAGGAACTGCAAGGGCTGACTCTGGGAAAGTAAGAGACTCTAACTTCTTTAATTGCTCCAAGTGGTACAAAGGAAAAGGTACACAGCTGTGCTGCAAAGCATGTGTTATCAGGGTGCCCTGCTCACACAAGTAAGGAGCAAATCTCTGTTGTAATTTCTTTATCAAACAGATCTGACACCCTTATCTCTTCTACATATCAAATATTCTCCTGGGCCTGGACACAAACACTTCGGTGGTCTGTGTAGTCTATTTAAGAGGCAGAAGGTTTTAAGTCTACCCACTGCTGTATGTAAGCTTTTGAAGGTTTAATTAGGAAAATGTAATGGCTTTGGGAGGTATATTGGTTGATATACGAGTTTCTGAACAGCATTTTGTGGTAGCAATGCAAGAAAGTTTTGCTTTTCATCTGTCTTTCACAGAAACCTGTCTTTACTAAGTCTGCTTTTCTTGGGGATATCCTAGTTGCAAAAGAGTATTTGATAGCATTCTTAATGCTGCCAAAGAAAATAGCCTCTCTCTTCCACTCTTAGTCTTTGCCATCTAGTCTTTGCTCATGTTCACCTCCAGACTCGTTTTTTGGTGGAAACTCAACAAAAGCCAGCTGTCCTGAAAGCTGACTGAGCACTACAGGTCACTGCAGGCAGGCTGGGATTTCCCAAACCAGCCAGAGGTATCACTGGGCATCACACTGATGTCCTAGCTCAGGATCTTAGGCAGGTGCTGAAGGTTGCACAGGGAGGCACTGATACAGCTTCTGGACAACACAAAATGACAGCCTAACCACATGTTTCCAGCACAGCACAGGACGGAAGGAATTGTGGTCAAAAGCTTTGTTCGACAGGACAGACAAGTAGAAAATGTCACCTACATGCAACAAATTACAGTCATGCTCTGCAAAGACCCTGACAGCTCCTGAAAGCCAGAATCATGTACCCTCCCACCTGCACAAATCCAAGCAAGCTGCTTCTGCTATGCCACCAGCAGACAAGTGTTCTCTCCAGAGCTAAGGATTTTAACATGGGAAGTGAAAATGGTGAAAGTTGCCTGCTTTCTGCCCTGCTTGTTCCTTATCTTTGAGACAAAAAGAAGCACAAATCCTACCAGGGCAAAGGATTTCTCAGCTAGACAAAATGATTTACAGGAGGAAAAACCACATAATGATAGGCATGAGACAAGTGCTAAATTTGCTACAACTCTGCACAGGCTAACCTTGCATGAAATGAAGACATTTAGTAATAGCTGTCGCTTCTCATCCTGCTTCTGGATTACTACAAAACATCCCTGTTGTTCCTTAGTTCTTACAAAATCCACCATATAGCTTTGGCAACATTCTCAAAAACACTGTCATCTCCCAGCACACTAGAAATATCAATTATTTGCCAGAAACAGCTCCCTGGGGGTCACACAGACACTTCTTGTAAAAGCTTGCCTTGAGGTGCCACAGTAATAATTGACCTGTACAGGAATGTCTGTAACAAACTGCAGGAATGCTCTGTTTCTGATGGCTCCATCAGCACGGCTGATAACTGCTGCTGAACTTGGTGAAACAGGTTGTTTACATAATACGTATTTTCCTGATGGTCTGATACACAGTAATTCACTATTATGAGATTGCAAGTGTTGGTTTTGGCGAGACAGTAGCTCTAGGGGATCTTTGAGCATAATGTTGTTTTTCAGTTCTGTGTTTCTTGATGAATGGTTTGTAAGGAAAGTAGGTTTTTCAGGCTTAAAATTTAATCCAGGGTGTGGACAGGAGAGCAGGACATAGCACACCCAGTCCCACATCCAGTGGTGTGAGCCACTGGCTTCTCTCTGTCTCTGTTTTTGCTCTGTCAGATGGAAGAAGTTTTTTACTGGTGTTTGGGGTCAAATGTACTTGGCTACCTAAGGGCCTGGCTTGGAGCTCCCTGGAGTCAACAGCAGTGCCTTTTGAAGCCACCCTAGTAACTAAGTGAGTATTGGCTACTGCGTGATGCTCAAACCAACACTTCCAAAGAGCACTCACTTCAGCTGGAGTCCTGTACCTGCATTCAGGGCCTTCACCAAACTGGTTTCCAGCAGCACTGAGCTGCAGATACAATGAGAAATGGCAAATCTGTCTAAACCTGAATAAAATCTTGATGCTGAAATCCTGTTGCTGAAAGATTTTTTGGTTGAAAGGTCTTTCCTGAATTACCATGTAACAATGGTCACATAGCTTCGAAAATAAAAGGTAGGCTGATCCTTGCTCAGGTGGATCCTTACAGTCAGAACTGCTGATGATATACTATCTACTATGTTTTTATCCAGTTCTCCTGCTGGGATATTAGAACACTCTCTTAAGTACACTAAATGGAACTTCCAGCTGTTGCTGATGTCAGCTCAAAAATATAATCAGCTAAGTCTGCGTGGTGGTGCGACAGGCAGGGACTGAGCTAATGTGGGTATGTGACTCCTGATGTCTCAAAACATTTTCCAGAAGGGTCAGTAAGCAGAGGATAACTGGTGACAGGAGCTGGTACAAACAGGTCTCACTTGTCTGCTTGGCAAAGAGTGTCCTTAAGCAGGATGTCACAAATGAGAAGCAAGATAACCATCTTGAAAGAATTATAAATATTCCACCTTCTGAGAGGGCAGTTTGGAATGTTCTCCTGTGTTTGAATGACAACTCATTGTACTTTTAAAGAAATACCACATGGAAGAGTCCTCCAGCACATCCCAGCTGATGCAGAATCGCTTCCCAATGCCGGTCATGGCACTCCTCATGCTGAAGCTAAATCTGCTCTTTTTTTTCCTTTTTTTTTTTTTTTTTTTAACTTGAAAAATATCTGGCATCTGGTCCCTGAAAAGGGTTCTGAAATGGATTTGGTGCCTGAGGCAGCTGTAGTAGATGACCTGATCAAACCACCTGAGAAAGGAGCCAGAAGGAATACAAATGAATAGAAAAGGAGTGAGAACTCTTTGTAGTTTCTCATAAAGATGCACCAATCTTCTTCAATTAGACCAATGGCTTTTGTAGACCTTTACAAACAAATTTCTGGATGCAGAATGCTGACGGAGACAACTATACTACTAATTTTTTTTTTTTTTTTTTTTTTTTTTACCCAGGTCAGACCAAAAAATGCAAAAGGCCATATTCTGCAACATCTTTGCAATTCCTGTTGCACCATGCATGCCCTGGGGAGCAAGTCTACAACTTTGTGGAAACATTAACACCTCTTTGGTGAATTTTATGTTCAGATTTATTTCTTCCAGCACACATTAGATATTCGTACCCCCTGCAGACCAGGGCACAAAGGATTTCTGGGAAGCTGGCCTCTGGCTTTTCACAAAAGCAGAACAGACATGCCCTGAAGCCCTCCTACACTATACCAAACACTGTGCATTCAACAGACCTGCTGGTTAATGATCTCGCCCATAAGTAATGTTTTAACCTCAGGATGGTTTTTGTTTGCTTCAAAAGCCACAAAGCCAAAGAGGAAGTGTAGGAGAACGTGGGCAGGACAGTGGCCAGGAGCCTCATGACCTCATCTTTTTCCGCCACATGGGGATTGGTGGCTGTGCTTGGGACAGGGTTTAAATTCCCAGAGCTCAGAGATGTCAGGCAGCAGGGGACGAGGGGAGAAAGCCAGAGCTGCTGGGAGCCAACTGGCTGGAGCTGCTGCTGGGATCACTAAGAGTGCTCTTGTGGCTGACTCCTCCTCCACTACTAGAAAAGGTAAATTTTTTTTGCTTTTTTTTACCTGACATGTGCCAATCCATCTGCAGCTTTAGCCTAGGAAACACTGAGCAGATCTTTGAAAACTGCTTCACTGGGCAGGGATGTTTGATATTTCTCTGTGGAAAAAGGTGTGCTTTTATAGAGCAAGGTTGCTTTAGCAATGCCAGGTGTCGCACATAATCACCATTTTAAATTTGTGTGTTGATATATGTTGGGAGAAGGTTACTGAAAACCCTGCCACTGAATCATGCACTAGAAACTCAGAGCTCGTGCTTGAACACAGAAAGCTTTCTTCCTCGTGTAACCACTGCCTGGCAGTGTCCTTGTTTCTCCTGGCAGGCTCGTGGTTTGTGCTGCAGAATCCTGAGTGGATGGACAGTCACACTTCTCTGCGAAACTTGAAAATGCAATACCTCTATTAGAGTGTCCTGTCTCAGGGCCAGCCTTACTAAAGCATTTTAAATGTCCCAAGCAGCTTCCTTTCCTGCTGTGACTTGCCAAAATTTTGAATGACTCTTGTTCATCAGTAAATTGGTTTAAATTCCCAGGGATATTCCTTATTCTGAGAACGGGTCAGTAAGCACTGGAATTTACTATAGCACTCCTAGTTTCAGCAGGAATCAGTTATTTATTAAATTGCTACAGTTGCAATGTGAGTGGCTATGGGAGCAGCTATTGCACTCAATCTCTTGTTTGGAAACACAGGTTATTTTGTTCAAACTTCTGGAGGGAGAAATGCAGATCTATCAGTAAGAGCAGTTTATGTTCATATAAACTGACTTTACTCAGCAACTCAGGTTAATAACCCTAAAATCTAGTTTTAAAATAGCTGACAAAAGAATACAAAATGTTTGCCTTAATCTGCCTCTTTTTTTAAACAGTTGTGTTAAAGGAATGAAGCTAAACCAAAGCTGGTATTTATAAGAGTTTTTCACAGAGCTTTTCCTTTGCCTTTGCAAGTCAGTAGACAACAGGAGTCAGTTCACCTTTTCAGTGTGGTTTTTCTCACCACTGCTCAGCCCTTCTCAGCATTCAAAATTCCTGTAGCTTTTTGAGCTGCCAAGTCATTACAAGGTGAGTGAGAAGTGGTGATGGAGGGTAGAAGAAATATAATTAGCATGGACAAATTAAATCCATAGCAGGGATCTGGTCATGGCACACTGAAGAACACCAGGATAAAGGAAAAGCCTGTAGTATTTGTATGGTATTTTACTTTATTGACTTACTGTTCCAAAATATTTTCTAGGTAAAATATCACAATGAAGGTGGCAGTTCTGTGTTTATGCCTTATCAGCATCACTGCTGCATGGCCAGTGAGTAAATCACAAACACCATCCCCAGCACTTGCATTATTTCCTTTGCACATCAGAGAGAAATACCAATAAATGTTTTTTTCTCTTTTCTCCCTTCAAGGTGATTCAATCCAAGCAGCATGCCACTTCTGCCAGCTCAGAAGAAAAATATGTAAGCTCATTTTGTCTTTCTGCTAATTCTCTTAGATAAGTATTTTTTGAATTTTTTTGTTTGTTTGTTTTCCCCCAAAACACATTTTCTGGTACTTGTTCTATGATTTAGATGCTTGCAGAACATGTCTTCATCTGGCTGTTATGAGCCAATTTCAAAGCAGAGAGCCACTGATGTCCATAGATTTTTCCCTGTGTCATGTGTCCTGGTTGTGGACTTTAATTAGTTCTATCTCTGGAGCAGCACTGGAAATCTTTTTTTTTAATGAAAAATGTGTTAGCTGTTATTAAAAAGAGAAAGGGATGGCAGTATGGTAAAATTACAATAACCCATATTTGTTAGTGTGGATCAATATTTGGTGTTGGAGAAGCACCCTAATCCCATATCCTTTTTTTTTGAGTGATGTAAGCGAACTGCATTCAATCTTGTATATAGCTCTTTAATTTATTCCCCATTGCCAGCTGTTACCCTTGTAAAATCAATTCTTGGCTCTGAGAACCAGCTACTGCATTTAGTTCAGAGTCTTCATGATGTGGGAGATAAATCACCCTCCAGGAAGGGCCTAAGAATTAGCAGAAGCAATGATTGTTAGATATAACTCCAAATCCCTCTCAATAACAAGCTGGAGAAACTGATCTGAATTTACCCAGGCTCTGCCAGTGAGAGAGGTACACATATCTATCTCTTGGGTACAACATTCATCTAGGATCATGGCTTGTTCTGAGTCCTCTTCCTACTGCAATGAATAGCTGAGGACACATCCCACACAGAAGGCCTATGTACTGCAGATGCCACATCTGCCTGAAAACACAGGTTGGGATGCAGCAGCTTTGTCTGCTCCTTTGAGCATTAACCCATCCCTTTTATTTTCTCTTGAAGGACTCCAGGGTCCATCACTTCCACAGATATCATGACTACCATGTGAATTCTCAGTCCCAGGAGAGTCAGCAGCACCCACAGAGTGACCTGGCATCATCTCAGCAGGTACAGGCACCTAACTGGAAGAGAAAGCAGAGCATCTTTCCATGCCAAGATTTGCAAGTTATGATTAAGTGCTTAAAGAACAGCCAACATGCTGATCAGCTCCAGCTGTATGTACATTTATGTACTAACATTGAGCTTTGTGTTGCTTTCAGACCCATTACTCTTCAGAAGAAGAAAGCGTGGATGTCCCAGAAAAATTGGTAAGTGTTTTGAAGGACAATGTGTCAGTTGAGCGCTGCAGAGCAGCCAGTGTGTAGCAGCTCTCATTTTCCTCACTCAAGTGTGATTCTTGCAGTAACATCTCTCCCAAAATAAAGCAAAGCTCCAGGCAGGGCGAGGTGAACTCAGTGCAGTGCCTGCACACACCTCCCCAACAGTGCCTAAGCCCTGGGTGAATGGCAGATACCAGTCTGCACCTTTCACATCCATGCTCATTTGCCTGATTCAAAATAAATGTTTTCCAGCACTTTCCTGATGTGTCAAGCAAGAGCCATGAATTTGTGGATGATGATGATGATGATGACAATGATTCCAATGACACGGATGAATCCGAAGAGGTTGTCACGAGTTTTCCCACAGACATTCCAGTAACTGTTGAACCATTCCCCACTTTCCCTTTCACCCGGGGAGACAATGCTGGCAGAGGTGACAGTGTGGCCTACAGGATGAAGGCAAAAGCTGCACTGCTGAGGGCAAAAGCCACACTGTTGAAGTCTGTCAAACTCCACAAAGCTGCCAAAAAGGTAAATAGTACTGAGCAGTGGTGCCCATGTTCTTGGAAACGGGGAGTGAACATGAAAATGGACATGGCATTTTAGGGGAGTTGGTTTTGAAAACTGGTATGGGGGAAATAAGCATAAGTGAAGGAATGCATTTCCTTTCTCTGGATAGCACAGATCAGGGGGTCTCGATGGCTGCTGATGCACTGGGGCAGAGTGCTGTGCATGACTGCAGTTTGCACTGTCACGATATACTTGCACACGTGAAATCCGAGGCCAGGAGCAAATGATTGTTTCTTACAATGTGAAACGTTTATGTAACTCCACAAAACACCAGAGCATCTCCAGGCAGATGTTCATCATACAGGCTTTGAGAGTCCGAGCAGCCTGCGTTCGCGCGGCGCTTGACGGAGCAGTTCTCAGGAATTACAACACCTCTTGTTCTGCCCTCTAACACAGCTCATCTATGATGCCACCGAGGAAGATGAGAGCGACATGGATGCAGCCAGCCAGCGCTCTGTCTCCCGGGAAGATTCTGCTCCCCGCAGCTCCCTGAGGAAGCACGCCAGCAGCGTGGCATGGTCTGACCGGAGCCACGGGCGGGACAGCGGCGAGCAGGACAGCAATCTGCGTGATTTGAGCTTGGAAAACGACAGCCGGCACAAATCCGACAGCCACGAGGCAGAGGGCGACAGCAGCAAGTCTGGTGGCAGAGGGGACAGCCTCTCGAGCGTGGAAAGCAGGGAGAGAGGGGACAGCCACCCGAGCGTGGAAAGCAGGGAGAGAGGGGACAGCCACCCGAGCGTGGAAAGCAGGGAGAGCCGGGACCGCGTGTCAGCGGAGCGCTCTGACGATATCAGCAACCAAACCCTGGAAAGCGCCGAGGATTCTCAAGACCGTCACAGCATCGAAAGTAATGAAGTCACCCTTTAAAGGGAGACAAAAATAATATTTCCCTTCTTTTTCAATCCCTACCTAAGGGAAGCGGGAAGTAGTTTGGTTTCGGGAAA
>VXBI01011463.1:1455007-1482229 GCA_013397375.1 Toxostoma redivivum | reverse complement strand
TGTTCTGCCCTCTAACACAGCTCATCTATGATGCCACCGAGGAAGATGAGAGCGACATGGATGCAGCCAGCCAGCGCTCTGTCTCCCGGGAAGATTCTGCTCCCCGCAGCTCCCTGAGGAAGCACGCCAGCAGCGTGGCATGGTCTGACCGGAGCCACGGGCGGGACAGCGGCGAGCAGGACAGCAATCTGCGTGATTTGAGCTTGGAAAACGACAGCCGGCACAAATCCGACAGCCACGAGGCAGAGGGCGACAGCAGCAAGTCTGGTGGCAGAGGGGACAGCCTCTCGAGCGTGGAAAGCAGGGAGAGAGGGGACAGCCACCCGAGCGTGGAAAGCAGGGAGAGAGGGGACAGCCACCCGAGCGTGGAAAGCAGGGAGAGCCGGGACCGCGTGTCAGCGGAGCGCTCTGACGATATCAGCAACCAAACCCTGGAAAGCGCCGAGGATTCTCAAGACCGTCACAGCATCGAAAGTAATGAAGTCACCCTTTAAAGGGAGACAAAAATAATATTTCCCTTCTTTTTCAATCCCTACCTAAGGGAAGCGGGAAGTAGTTTGGTTTCGGGAAAGTGTTTGTCAATGTAGTTCGCGTGGTGACTTTTGGGGTTCGGGGCGGTGCGTGGCCGCTGGGGCTGTGCCGGCGGAGGCTGCGGGACACGGCGGGCGAGCATCGCCCCTCGGGCACGCTGCCCCCTGCGCTGTTTTGCTGTAACGGGACTTCAATAAAGCCTCAAACCCCTGTACCTGCGTTATGTTCACTGGGGCTCGGACCGGGCGGGGAGAGCTTTAATACTTCTTCTTAAAATGATGCGAAATCGCCGTTCCCCACAAATCTAACCAGCGCGACCTCTTCGCGAGGCCTCCTCGCTCTTTCGCCGCGGGTGAGCGGGACTCCAAACACCCAGCGCCGGCCCCTGCGCCGCTACCGCGGGGCGGTCCGGGGCTGCCTTGGAGAGGGGAGGGNGCGCGGCGGCGCTGAGGGGCCGGGCCGCCTCCCGGGGCCGCCCGACGGAGCCGCGCCCCGCAGAGCGGCCTGGGCCAAGCGCCTGGCGCGGAGACTGCGAGGTGAGAGAGCCCCGGCCCCGCACCCACAGCTCGCTCCTTCCTTTCTTTCCCCACCTCTCTGCCTCCCAAGTCTTACTGCTGGCTGCTTTCCGTGTAAGGAGATTTAGGTTGGGCATGAGGAGGAATTTCTTCACAGAAGAGGTGGCATTGGAATGCACTGCCCAGGCAGGTGGTGGAGTCACCGTCCCTGGAGGTGCTTAAGGAAAGACTGGATGTGGTACTCAGTGCCATGGTCTGGTTGACACGGTGATATTAGCTCATAGGTTGGACGTGTGATGATCTCCAGAGGTCTTTTCCAGCCTTGGCTTTCTGCTGCAGCACCAGGTCTTTGGAGAATTGGAACAGAATGCTTGTACTTCTCTCTCTCAGCATCCCCCGTTCTATAGAAGAGGTGGTCAGGGTGGCATGGGATACTTAGAGTGGGTTGCTGGGAGGCTGTTTGAATCACTTTTTCTTTTCTGCAGTATTGTGCAGTGCCTTGGTGCTGCCCTTGACAGTCAAGAGCTGCCTGTTGTCACAGAATTGATAGCAAAACTGGGCACACATCAAGTGAACACGTGGGGTGTCATTCAGATCATACTGCATTAACTCCCTACTGAGCTGGCCTTGTACAGGGCTGATTTAACAACAGCGGAGAGAATGCTGGATGAGGAGTCCTTTGGATTTAAGATTGTGGGAGCATGTTGAATAACTCTCTTTTCAGAGAAGCTCAAAATGTCAGCTTCAAACTGCAAGGATTTTAAACAGAGCGTTGGTTTGTGTCGGGCAAAATCTTTATCGTTATAAAGCTTCAGAAAAAGTAAATCATATTTAGAAAATAAAGATTCTTCTTCTGAAATGTGGATTTTCTGAAGTGGTAGATAGTACTGTTACTGGCTGCCATGGCATCAGTGGAACTATCAAAACAAACTTGACTTGAAGCAAGGATTTGTACCTTCTCTGATTCTGATGTGAATTCAAAGATTGTTTGCTGTAATGATTTCTCTGGCTTCGGCTGTATTGCAGCAAAATAAATCCTTCTTGAACATTGCAATATCTTAGTGGTATGCAAGTCAGACTTGCAGAGATTATGGAATAGAGCATGTTTTCTTTTTAGCAGATTTTACTGGAACCATGTTCAGTGACCCAAGTCACTTCATAACAAGAAACCAGAATAACTACTAGTAATAATTGTGTTGTGCATGAATTGGCACTGCTCTGTTTGGAGTCTCCAGTGGTGTGTTTGCTTTAGCCTATTGCTGAGATATGCCTGGGAAAAGAGCTGCTTCACATGGAGAAAGTTAAGTCCTTTTATAAAAACTTTTATTTAAGTTCAGATGCCCCCTTCCTCTTAGTTGTTGCCAAGAAGGAACCTCCTGTGTATGGTTTTAACTGTGGTGTTTGTACATGAGGTGTGTGTGAGAGTGGCTTTGTGGTGACCTGGCACGTGTCGCTCCTGTTCCATCTCTGTCATGATTTGTGCAGTAGTACTCAAAACAGTTTCTGTTCATTCCTGACCTCCTTGTATAGGAAAGTGTAGCTGAAGTTACTGTAGCTGACATATCCTTTTCTGGCTCTTTGATGAGAATGTTGCCATGAATTCCTGGGTGCAATAAATGTCTGGGTGAGACTTTGGTGCAGTGGAGGTGCTGCAGGGCTGCTGTATTGCTGTGGAGTAGGTTACACCTTCTCTGAAGAATGTGATCCCAGTGCTGCACAGTTTAAATGGCAAGTCTGACACTATATTATGGGGCACTTGAAGGATAACTGAGGGTTTACTGCTGGAAAGAATACTCCACAGTTCTTTTGGCATTCTGTGGATATCCATGAGGATCTTTGAAGACTGGAAAATGGTGCGTTCAGTTTAATTTAAAGGACTACAGGAAAGTTGGCATAGATTTATTTAATGAAATTCCATCTCACTAGACAGAATTCAGCAAGAGGGAATAATCCTTTGGATAGCACAAGTGACAGTGTCACCATGGCAAAAAAGGTGCCACTCAGTATTGAATGACATTCAATGACAGCTTGCACTTTTACTTGCTGTGAGTTATGAAAGAAAAATGCAGAGAGGATTTAAAGTACTGGGATTTGGATAATTGCAACTATTGGGGAAACTGTAACAGGAGTTACTAAATGAATAGGAAGTCACCTACTTCAGACTATCAGTATTTTAGGTTCTTCTTTATGTGGTTTCTGTTCAGATTCTAACATGAGTGTCTGTGAAGTACCTTTAGTTCCTTTAGTTTTACAGTGCTCTTCAGCAAATATCTTAGATGCTTAGAGGAGAAGAGGGGCTGACTATTCTACACTGTTAAAGAGGAAGTTACCAGAAGTTTTGATGGGTAAAAAAACAAGGTGTGTTTCCAGAGCCATCCTGGAAAGGTAATCCTGCCCTGTAGAGCTGTACTTGGTCACCTAGTGCTGCCCCATCCTCATGTGTGTCATCACTGATGTGTGCTGGGCATTTCTTGAAAGGTTTTCTTAGTTACTGTTAAATTAAGGTTAAATGAAAATAACCTTCTCAGTCACTCATTAATTTTACTTTCATGAGGACTGCTACATACAGAATGAGTATGAGCAACTGTTAGTTGCAGATTTATTTGATAAAAGCACACAGATTCTGTCAAAGAGTTGATGAATAGCAAATGTATATAAGGAAACAAAACAGTTTTGTTGCTTGCAGCAGATGTCAAATACAGCACTGCTTACCTCTACTATGTTTGGTACATCTAAATCAATATTATAATAAGGGAAAAAGGGGAATAATAGATGTATATTGCAAAAATGTAACAGCTAATGAAAGCTCCAAGCTAGCTGATGGGCAAATTCATTGTTCACTTAGCACAAAGATAATTTTATGACCCCTGGTGCTGTTTGGTTGGGTTTTTTCTTTGCTGTAACTTTCTGTTCTTTGCTGACTTGACTCCTAACAATAGTCTAATATGATAGAGTTTGGAAGGTTTTTGCTTCTGCTCACCGCATTTCTTATTGGTGAGTAATGTGCTGACAGCCGGGACTTGGCTTTCTTGCCAGCTTAGCTCACTGGCTTTTCCAGCTTTTTCTTCCTCTCTTCCATAATGTTTTCCTGCCTTTATTATGAGGGTTGCTAGTGCAACGTAGTGCTGTGCTAGAGGCTGAATTTGTTATTATTATTAGTGACTCTGTAAATGTTCTTGGATTTATGTTTTTGTCTTCAAGAATGATCTAATGGGAAGGATTTGGCATTCAGTGTAGTAAAGCTGCAGCCTTTATCTGCACATTTTCAAACTTGGCCTTAAGGAACAGCTTTGAAAAAGCTCTCTTATCTTGGACCTGACACTAGGGAAGGCCCTAAGTTACTAATTCAGCCATGTGAATAGAGATTAATGCTAAAACTGTTAGTGCTTGCTGTGGCCTATGCAAGAGAAGTTTCCAGGTTTATGTCACAATTTAAAAATGTGGTAGCTGAAAGGCTTCAAGAAACATCTAACACATTATTTTTTTCTCACTTATGCAGGTAGAGGGAAGAGCTTCCTTATTGCCATCTGTTAGCAAACAAAGATCTGCAGCAGGCAGCTTAGCCCTTTATCTTAGTCTTATAGCAGTGGTTGCAGATTGACTGAACTCGTGCTTCATTGTCAGCTTTATAATGTGTTTTGGCTATCCCTTGTTACTGTTCCATTTCAAATTACTGTGGTATGTTTGATGGATCCAAGATTTCTCCTAGGGAGTTTGAGGTTACTACATTTCCATCTACTGAAAATATAAAGGATTTTGAAAGGTTGGCTGTTTAAAACACCTGAAAAGGATGGAAGTTTACTGCAGTTCTGTAGGAGTGAATTTTTAGTTTTAAATGCTTTTTCTCTCATCAGAAACTAAGGTCAAATTGCCTTGCTTTAGGTTTAAATGAAGAGAAGCTCCATGAAGTTTGAGCATCAGCAGCTGTTCCCAGCTTTTTTTTCTGTTCTGTACTAGGCATAGGAAATAAGGATGGTGTTTGCTAACTGCATTTTGCTTCAAGGTGGTTGTTCCTTTTAGAGACTCCATTTAAAAGATACTTTTGCTATTCTGTTACCCATTTGGAAGGGATCACCAAAGTTCAATGGCTTCTCTCCCTGTCTTTTTGGGAATGTCAAGCCTTATATGAAGTGAGGAACAGGCAGAAACAGTTCAGCTGATGCAGTTGCTCAAGTTGACAGCTAGACTGGACAGCAGCTGCTCATTTAGGCTGCTACTGATTTTTGATTGATAACTCTTTGCTGTGCAGGGGAAGAAACCATGCAGAAATGCTCACCAACATCCCTGCTGTGTCTCTTGTCTATCTGGGAGGGGAAGGTTGTAATTTGGTGTTTTTAAAATATGTTTGACTCAAGTATCCTCCTTTCATGTAGAAAATTAAGACTGCTCCTAAAGGCTCAATAATGAATGTGCATTTTCATTCATTAAACAATGATTTTCATGTTAAAAAAAAAAAGCAGAGGACTGCACTTCCATTTCTTGAATAATGGCTGTCTGTGCATGCCTCTGTATCCTTGTGTCTGTTTTTATACCATGTGGTTCTAAGTGACAGCACTTCTGCAAATCTTCCACAGATTCTGTTGGAGGTCTGCTGAGCTGTTGATAGATTATTATGGTATGTCATTGATTATTGATAGTGCCTCAGGCCCCATTCTACAAACAAAGCTCCTCTTGCTTAAACTTAAATCAATTTAAAATCCATAGAAAAACCTGCAGCAACAGCAAGGGTTGAGCATTCAATAGCACTTACTGCATCACTTGTGTATCTGTACCAGACATCTGTGCACATCATTATATTTATCTCTGTTTCCTTTTGAGGTCTGTGGGGGACAAGACTCATGGAAGAGAGCAACACCAGCAGAGAGCGGTACTTGAAAAGTGTTTTACGGGAGCTGGTCACATACCTGGTTTTCCTTGTGGTCCTGTGTGTCTGTAAGTCCTGCTCAGCACCAGGGCATCCAGCTCTGTGCTACCTGCTTGTTGTGGTTCCAGAAGGAAGGTTGTTTGATGTGGAAGAAGAATTAATGGGCAGGTGTCTAGGAAAATACTTGAAATCAAATATTTCTCTTCTTTCTGCATGTGGACTGTTGCTTGAGACTGAAAATACTACAACTTTGTGCACCTTAACAAGTTTGGAATCTTTAGGCAGGGTGATAATATATTTATTCTTTGTTTTTAGAGAGCATTATTTTATTGTAGTACCACATTGCAGCGTAATACTTCTGCTATACTTTTTGAAATCACTGAACAAAAAGAGTAAATAGGAAGAGGAGGAGTTAATCATCTAGGACAAAAAATTGAACTAAATCACCACATTTGAAGTTCATCAGAAAGGTTCTGTACAGATCATGGCTGGAGACTTCTGTGGTTTGTGCCATTTGTTGCCTTGATACCATATGAAGTATCATAACACTAAAGAACACAGAACAGAGTAACATTCAATTTACCATGCAGGAAAGAACTTCTTGTGGAGTTAAAAAATACCTGTTTTATTTGTTTGCTAGGGAGAAAACCAATGAAATGTGTACTTTAAGTTAGTGTATCTTTAGAAAGCCCTTGTGTTTCAAGTCTCCAATTTTTAGTGGGGGCTGTTCTGTCCTAAAGGGCTGAACTGTTGGTGACACGTGACTTGCCATTTATGATCAGCTGTAATACAACAAAGCGATGTTTTAAATTTTTGTGAGAGGGAATCTTGGAGTGGAAAAGCAAAGGCAAAACTACATTGTTTTCTCACTGTCTCTGAGAACAAGTCTGCTCTGTTTGAATGTGGCAGAATTACTAAAAAGCCCAAATTTTTTACCATTGACACAATGATGTTGTACTGCAGGCATGTTTATCTATTAAATATCATGCTTTTTTCCTTCCTGAGTCATTTAAGGATGCTTATGAGCAAAGCAGTGCAAGGCTGCTTATGGCTGGCACACTGTACCACCAGGAGAAGTGTAGCAGTGAGGGGCCTGCCTTAAAGTGAAATTTGTTTCAGCAGGAGAAGTTTGACTCTTAATGGGCAGTTAACTGTTTTGCTACAGAAAAAGATTTTTGCTAACAGAATAAAGGAAAAATATGATGTGTTAAATATATTGAGATATTGCTAATTTATTAGTATTTTTTAAATATCCTTTTTATTTTTCATAGCAATAACTGTAGGTCAGTCTGGTCTGTGGCTTGGCATACCCTTGGAGAGTGCTTCCCAGTGCAGGCTAAATGCTGAGGGCATTTCTTGTTCTTTTGTGGTTTGGAGAGTATTTAGAGATAACCCAGGTATTGTACAGTCACCTGATACATTCCATGTGCACAGCAGAAGTCTATTAAAAATGCTTCTTGCTCTCCAGTTGTTAAGGGAGACAAAAGTTTATACATTTTATAAAATTGCAAAAACTGACAGTGATTGTTCTGTGTAGACCTAATCTTTCAGGCTCCTTTGAGTTTTAGCCAGAGAGGTTCAAGTATTTACAGGTGGTAACAATACCCATGCCAGAGACTATTTCCTCAACCCATCTTAGTTGTGTACATAATTTTATAATTTATGCTCTGTGGCCCTCAGCCATATCTTTGGCCCTGTGTGAGGAAAAGGAGTAGCACAGTCATTTATTTTCTGTGGGAAGTTTCTCTTAAAGGCACCACACATTTGTGCTAGAGGTTCATTGCCTAATCCATGTCGTTCCCAGTGCCCTGCAGTATCCTGGTTGACTGTCATTATCTGCTCAAGCAGAGCATAGTTGTCCTGAGGTCTTAGTGCCATCTGTGCCAGTTGTCCATGTGTGCCTTGGGAAGCACAAGCCACCTAAAAAGGCACTGCCTGCCTCTCTTCAGGCTGCTGAATTGTGCCTTTGTTTTCCTTGAGGTTAACTTTGGTAGAAGCATTAATACTAGAATGAGGTGTGGGAAGGAGAAGAAGTATTATAAATTGATTGATCAGGCTGCCTTCACTGCTTTTTGTGTTTTAATCACGGTTGACAGATAAATGCTGCTTGGTGTAGATTTTGTTTTGGAGCTTAATAGTTCCTCTACAAAATCTGTACAAATACAACCTGATGTATTCAAATTATATGAAGTACTTTTTTTTTTCTTTTTTTTTTTTTTCTCTTTTCCTCATTCCTTTATCTCTCACTCCTTACCAAATCTTCTGCAGTGACTTATGGGACAGTGAGTTCCAGTATGTACTATTATACAAGGGTTATGTCACAGCTCTTCCTGGAAACACCTGTGTCAAAAACAGAGAGAACAGATTTCAAAACTTTGTCCACAATGGATGATTTCTGGAAGGTAATCTAAACCCAAGTTTTTATATTTCTGTTGCTGTGGATCACTGATTCTGTTATAAACTGTAAATTTAACCTGCAGGACCTTATTTCCTAGCATGGTTGCACAGGCTCGTGCATGGAGAGCTATGTGCACAATATCAAAGCTATGGCCTTTAATATGTGAGAATTTAGAATTCAAATAATGTTGGTGGGGCAGGGTAGGGCAAGTTTGTGGGATGTCTTTGGAGGACAGGTAATAGTAAAGTCTTATGTCAGAAAAATTATTAGTTGCAATTTTAACACTTCTGTGGAATGAAGATCTACAAAAACAGTGCTGGCAACATGCAAACTAAAATTCTGTCATCCTCCCCAGTTCACAGAAGGCCCTTTGCTGGATGGTCTTTACTGGGAGATGTGGTACAACAACAAAACCATGGCAGAAAACAAAAGCTTCATTTATTATGAGAACCTGCTCCTCGGGGTGCCTCGCATTCGGCAGCTGAAAGTCAGAAATGGTTCGTGCTCCATACCTGAAGATTTAAAGGATGAAATCAAAGACTGCTATGATGTTTATTCTGTAGCTAATGAAGATACTGCTCCTTTTGGACTCAGGAATGGAACTGCGTATGTAGCATCCCTGTAGATGCATGCTGCTTTTTAATATACTTGTGACCCATCTTCCTATCTCAGTTTTACTGTGTTAGTCAAATTAATTTTGTAACTTCTTTCTCAGGGGTTACATCAGAACTTTGTAGCAAGCACCCCTTGAATTAAAGCCTATTTAAGTAACTAATACATGTTTTTTGGGCAGGTTTTGTTGTTGTCTGTTTTGTTAATTGTAAGTTGAAGGTGGAAAGACCAATGTACTCTCTTTCACTTGTGAACTAGCTGGACGTACACCAATGAGAAGGATTTGAATGGGAGCAGCCACTGGGGCTTGATTGCCACATACAGTGGGGCTGGTTATTACCAGGACCTCTCAAGGACCAGAGAAGTGACAGCCCTGCAGATTGCAAGCCTGAAGAAGAACCTGTGGCTGGACAGAGGGACCAGAGCAGCCTTCATTGATTTCTCTGTGTACAATGCAAACATCAACCTATTCTGCGTGGTCAGGTATGAACAGAACCACAACAGAACCACACAGTTGCACAGTGTGGGTTGTAGACTTGGGGTTTTCTTGTGTGTCTTTGTTTTGGGGACATAGGTAAGTGTATGTTTTGTAGAGGGGACAGACAACTGAAGTTCCCTGTCAAAGAAGTGAGACTCCTCATGGAATCTGTCCTGGCTTTCTTGGTGCCACAACGCCTTGGGTGCAGTTTGCAAGAGACTTCTCTAGACAGTTGGCTTATTCAAGTAAATACATAGCTATAGAGCATCAGCTTTTGGTTTAGACAGCATGAAACAGGCACAGATTAAAACAAATCTTTCTGTTTCCTCACTGTTTCTGAAAGGCTTTGAGTTTTTGTCAAAATTGAATGTGTCACATTTATGACTTTTGTGTTGTGTCTTCTCTGAAATCATATGTGGGTTTGTTCCTATTATTTAGATAATTATACAAGTAAACCCAAGTGTCTTTTAGTAGTGCTTTTCATCAGTTCTGGTTAAATTAAATTCTTCTTTTTCTTTGCCCTTTTTTAAATGCAGGTTGCTAGTGGAATTTCCAGCCACTGGAGGCCTGGTTACATCTTGGCAGTTTCAGCCTGTGAGGTTGATTCATTACATCTCCACTTTTGATTTTTTCCTGGCAGCCTGTGAAGTGTCCTTCTGTCTTTTTGTACTGTATTATATGGTGGAAGAGGTCTTAGAAATTCACATTCATAGACTGCGCTACTTCAGAAGTCTTTGGAATTGCCTTGATATCCTTATCATTGTGGTAAGTAACCTTTGTAATCGGGCTAAAATTACTTTCTAAAGTGCACTTTGTGGGAGACATGAATTCCTCAGTGTTCCTATTGTGGTTTTAAGATACAGGATCATCATTAGGAAGGATACTTACAGACTATTAGGCTATTCAGTCAGAATAAGACAATTTAGGTCTGTGTGACAATGATGGTATGTTTTGCAAAATTGGTTGTTCTGTCTGATGGTTTCAACCGCGTGCAAAGTTAGAGTATTTGTCCATCATGCTTTTTCACAGTTTTTGTTTATGTAGACTTAGCTTTTATTGGAGGTGACAAACTTGCTCTCTCTTCTACATATCTGGTACAGACTATTGCACTGGCTTTCAAGTAAGAAAATCATCTGCTTTAAAGAAGTGATTTGCATTTCAAGGAATGAGACTGGGATTTGTATATGTTTGCAAAGAACCACAAGGAGATTTATCGTGGTATTAAACACTCACCAGCTAATACCAAGTTTGAAGAAGTGCCTCAGAATTGTAGAGTGCTAGCAGCTGTCTAGGTTAAGTGGACAGTATTGCACATCAGTAATCTTAGTGCACCAGAAAATATGAGCTTTGGATATAAAGCTGCTTAATATAATTCTCTCTGGACTCAGATCAAGCTGTGCTTACCAAAAGTATACAAAGCCAGAAATGCTGAAACAGTTCCAACCCCACACTTGTTTTATATCTTCAGGCTTGGATGAATCAAAAGTTTCTAGTTTTGAAGCCAATATTTGTAATCCAGGGAAATCATATTTGCATCACAGTGCTTTGTAAATGAAGGGCTGCTTAGGAAGATGTTTACATGAACTGTGTGCTGTTTTTTACACTTAATGGTTGGGCAGGGATAAGATGCTTTGCTGTTACAGTCAGTGAAGAGTATTCAAATGTGAGTGTAAAATTCAGTTCACACAAGAGGTCAGAATTCTATGTTTATGCCTTGCCTGAGGGGCATGGTTTAAATGTAGGATTATGTACTTATGACTCTCTGTATGTGGTAAGTGTTCACTTACAGTAATGAACAGCACATTTGCAGAAGTCAAAGCAAGAAACCTCCATGGTAAAACTGCAGCTTCTCTGCTGTTGCTTGTTCTGGGCAATACTGCTCAGTCTGTGCTCTGGAGAAACTGTAGCACCTTTTTGGCTACTGCTGTCTTCCTGCTCTTTGTTCTTTTCACCTTTATCCGTTTGAGTCGTCCTATTCCCTTCCTTATATTTTCTTCTCTGTGACAGCATCACTTCTCTAGTCCTGCTAGGTGTCATTGTCATCTTGTTCTTCACCTTGGTGAGGAAATGACTTCTGAATTTTCTTACTCCCAGACTATTTGTCTGTAGTCCAGGACCATAATGGTTTTACTGTGAAATGCATGAAGTTCCTCATATCTTAACTTCATTTGACATAAATGTCTCAAACAAGTTGTTTTAAAACCCTAATCACCTTTTGTAAATGTGTGTGTTTCTTTTTTCCTCAGCTGTCTGTGGTAGCTATAGGAATTAGCATCTATAGGACATCAACTGTTGATATGCTCCTGAAGAAGCTGCTAGAAGATCAGAACTCATTCCCTAATTTTGAACCCTTGGCATATTGGCAAATGCAGTTCAACAACATTGCTGCAGTCACAGTGTTTTTTGTCTGGATTAAGGTAATTCCAAGACACACGTCTGTATTCTAACATTAGAATGTAAGCAGCGTTCTGAGTTTCGTGAGACACATTATTTGAGGTTTACTCATGTTTCTTTTGAAGTCAATCATGTGAGAAAGTCAGAACAGTGATAACTTCTTGCAGTTGAAAAGCAAAGTTGTAATTTGCCACAGGTTTAGTCAGCTGTTATTTAGGTTTAGAAGACATAGTCAATGCTTATGTTTTGTCAGCAGACATGTTAAGATAATAATGTTTTTATTATTCCTCAATTGATAAGTCAGTAATTCTTACCGGGTACTGCTTTGTCTCCAGTCATGTTCAGTAAGACATCTCATGTAAAAGAGTGGAGAGAAATTATGTTAAGAAATTATCTTCCCTGTTTTTTCAGCTTCTTTTTGTTTTTTTGTTTTTTTGTTTTAACAGCTTTTCAAATTTGTTAACTTCAACAGAACGATGAGCCAGTTATCCACCACAATGTCTCGCTGTGTCAAAGATGTCATTGGCTTTGCCATTATGTTTTTTATTATTTTCTTAGCATATGCTCAGTTGGCCTATCTTGTCTTTGGCACTCAAATTGATGACTTCAGTACTTTCCAGGATTGCATGTAAGTACAAGCATAAAAATGCAAAGAAACTAGTGAATTGGTTGCTTTATCAGAAGCAAATCCAACTAAGCAGATAAGCTGCAAGCACACTGCTGTTGATATAACCTAGTAGCAAACACATTTTTATAAATTTTTTATCTCAGTGTTATTGCTGTGAGATTAAATAGTCAGAGCAGTGAGCTAAAAATGACAGGGCTGGATTGGTGTGATACAATTTTTACAGCAGTTGGTTACATTCCTAGACAAAGCAATGACTCCATGTTCATTGGTAAAATGTTTACTGAAATGTTGGATGCACAATAAGGTTGTGTTCCTGATAGTGTTCATAGTTGCTTGACTCAGAGTCCATCTTAACCAGCCACAAAATCTGTAAGTATCTGGAATCCAGGAGAGAGAGAGGACTTAATATAAGATTGTCAATCAATTTTTTCTTGGCTGATTTGGTGCAACATAACCTGATTGTAACTGAGGCAGTTAACAGGTTGTTCAGTCACTGATTTCCCCTGCTCCCTTACACTGGGACAGTGTTGCAAAGAGTTTCTTGCAGAGAAGTGAAGAAACTGGAAATGTGCTGGTGGTGCTGTAAATCGCCAAGCTTCTTCCAGTTTAGAGGGAGAGGATTGGAGTTGTATGCATGTGAGAGAGAAGGGAGTGGGTCTCAGAGCTTCACAGAAGTAATTGTTAGTTTGCTCTGCTTCCTGTTGTGACCAAAAGGGAGAAGTAACCACCATGGTTTTATTCTGTGTATGGCACTTGACTGTGAGTTTGGTTATGCCTATAAATGTGCTTGATTAATTGTTTTTGCAGTCCCTGATAAAGTCTTACAACAGTGCAGACCTCTCTGCAGCCCATCAGTCACACTGCTAGAATGAAATAGTTTGAGAGTCCTTGCATAGCTCCAGTAATATTTTCTTCAACTCCTGGATGTGCTTTGTTTTTTAAGATTTACTCAGTTCCGCATCATTTTGGGAGACTTCAACTTCACAGAGGTTGAAGAAGCCAATCGAATTTTGGGACCCATTTATTTCACTACATTTGTGTTCTTTATGTTCTTCATTCTTTTGGTATGTATGCTTTGTTAATGTGGGGTGGGTCAGTGGCTGTTTTTGCATCACTTGTCCTTTGATTCCTCCTGCTACTTTTGGGGCTCTTTCTGATTATGGTGAGTGTATGGCCCATGAGGGGGCCTGACTGCTACATGGCTGGTCACTACACTCTTTCCTTTTTTTTCCTTGTTTTAAATTGATTTGCATAGTGTGCTTTTTGTCATTCTCATGTAGTGCTCCACATTATGTTTTTAAAATTTATTATTATTATTATTATTATTAATTTTATTTCTAAAATCTGAACAGTGGCTGGTTGGCATAACACAGCAAGGCTGTCTCTTTAGGTGAAAAGTAGCTGTACTGTTCCATGCAGTCTCTTGGTTCATAGAGTGCTCTAATGTGTGACTGGCTGTGTTTACAACAGCCTTGTTCCTGCATGCCACACACAACTTTGCCTGCTGCCAGAGTATTCCTTTATCATCATAATTTTTAATGTTATTTAGTGACCTTTATACATAGTTGAGCTTTTTATTACTACTTGAGATGAGGAGGAATGGCATTCAGATTTTATTTGTGGGAAAAGACTTCATCTTGGATGTTCACTAGTAAAAAAGCAAAGAATTTTAAGTGTTTTGTGAGAAATTTAGGTGTTCAGTGAGACGGACCAGGATTCAATGGGAAAATAACATGTGTCACTGTGTGCCAAAGGTTCACATAAAGCAGGTTTCCTATTTGCTTTGTAGCACCTCACACATTCCAAAGGAGCAGTCTAGTGTCCAGCAAGGGAAAGAAATATCTTTTTTCTAAGGGGCAACAAAAAAGCACTGGAAGGTGAAGGCAGAGCAGGTTATTTAAAATACCCACTGCAATTTGTATGTTTTTAATATTTGTAAAGCCTCTCATTTAGCCTGAATGAAATGTTGATTCAAGTCCTTTGAGACCAGTCTGAGACATGGAAATTAAGTTAGGGGAGATGGGCAGAAAGCACCAACTTTTAAAGTTGGACAAAATAGCAGCAAAAAATAGCACAACAGTGAGTTGTCAAGTTACCTCTTACTTCTCTGGTGTTGGGCATGGATGCATAAAGATACACCACTGAAAGATTGTTCCAAGGCATGTTTTTTAAGTCCATGAGGAAACAGAGGATAACACTGCCTTTCTACATTGAACATGCCAGTAAATTTAGTAACTCTTTTTGAATGTGAGTTAGCAATTTGCACTTCTGTCATGTTTACTCCACGTCCAGCAGGAACCTTTTGGTAATGACAGCATGGTTTGATTGAGTTACATGTTTGGCACGGGTTAGTGAGACCAATATTTTCTCCTTTTTCTGAACAAGAAAAAGGTCTTTTCAGAGTTGATGCCATAAATGCCAAGTACCTGTTTTTAAGATTTTTGATTTTATCTTTAGTTTGAAATGCAAGCAAAACTGTAACTAGATAAGAATCTTTTGTCTGTGCTGCTTATTACAGGATGAATAGTTGACCTGATTCCTCAGGCATTTTTGTTGCCAGCTGTGTTGCCTGGATTAATTCACAGCTGTTACCTGTGTGACTTTGGCCTTGCAGGGTTTACTGCCACTGCTGTGTGCAGTTATGACCCCTCTCTGGAAAGTAACTCTCCAATTATGGTAATAACCAGTGATATTGATTACAATTTGTTATACTGCAGCACATCATATTTCAATATCAAGCTCTGGATGTTAGTTTGTTTTTAAACAGACCACCATTTTCTTCTGGCCTTTTAAAACAAAATTCATATTAAGGTCTGCACAAGAAGGTCATAGGAGTAGTAGGGCTCAGTCTTGTTGAAATTTCAACATTTTTGTTTTCTCTTATGAACAGAACATGTTTTTGGCCATTATCAATGATACCTACTCTGAAGTCAAATCAGATATGGCACAACAGAAGGCAGAAATGGAATTGTCTGACCTTATCAGGAAGGTAAATGGAATGTTTTGTTTGTTTGACATCTTATTCCTCACATCTGAACTAATTTCATGAAATACTATATAAACTGTACAAAGTAAAGCTGGTGAGAGTATACATCTCAGTTAAAATAAATTAATCTGAGCTGAGTGTAAATTAAATGAGTGAAAACTTACCATCACAATGTACTTCAGTCATCTGAGACTTTGCCTTGAATGATCACACTGAACACACTGAATGAGATTGTACAGTAGCTGATTTCTGTAATCAGTAAAGTTATTAGAAATCTTGTTTCATGAGAAACAGCAAAATTTCACTTTCTCTTTTAGGGCTACAACAAAGCCATGATCAAACTTAAACTGAAGAAAACTACTGTTGATGACATTTCAGAAAGTCTGAGACAAGGTGGAGGAAAGCTCAATTTTGATGAACTCCGTCAGGATCTCAAAGGGTGAGGGAGTTGTTACTTCCTACCTTGAACAGTATCCCCAGGGACATGTAATGTTAACTATTTGATGTGATTTTCCTCTAGCAGTGGACTAATGTACACTAATAAGTACACTAATGTGGATAAAGACACACACCAAAATATTTTTCTCTGTGCCATGGCTGGTGTTGGCATCCCACACCAGAGAAAGGTTTTGGAGCTCTGGGGCCCAACCTCCTTAAATTTCTGTGTTTTGGGGAGGAAAACACAGAAATCTCTGAGGAAGCAGAGACCTAAGGCCTTTGAGGAAATGGTAATGTTTCTGTCAGACCACTGCAGGAGTTTGTGGACAGTCAGGAGTCCAAGGCAAGGGTACAGATCAAGGAGATATAGAAGGGAGTTGTGAAGGAGAAGGGTTCAATGTAGGAAAAATTGGTGCCCTTAATGAAGGGTAAGGACTGAGGGGTTTTTATCAGTATTGTGAATTTATAGACAATGCTGAGATGTCTTTGTCTTGAGGATGAAAGTTTGTCTGAATTGAAATGTTTTCTAATACACAGAGTTCTTTCAGCATCTGAAAACTGGAAAGTAAAGGAACTGCTTTTACTGCCTTTTCAGGAAGGGGCATACGGATGCAGAGATTGAAGCAATATTTACCAAATATGATCAGGATGGGGACCAGGAATTGACAGAGCATGAACATCAGCAGATGAGAGATGACCTGGAGAAAGAGAGGGTGAGCTCAGCATTAGGAGTGGGATGCCACCAGCACTGTCTGCCAGTCTGCTCCCTGTGCTGGTTTCCTGCCTCACAAAAATCCTCTTGTCTCCCTTCACTTTTATGTCATTCCTGACTGTCTGAGCAGACCTGTAAAAAGGTACAGGGGAGCTGATAGAGTACAGGAGCTCTTTGACCTTGACACCACCATCCCACATGTACAGGTGAAAGTTTTTACATCTTCTCTCTCTCTGGCTTGTGCTTTCACAAAGGAGGATCTGGACCTGGATAGGAGCTCTCTGCCACGTCCTCTGAGCAGCCGCAGCTTCCCCCGGAGCTTGGATGACTCTGAGGAGGATGAGGATGAAGACAGTGGGCACAGCTCCAGGAGGAGGGGCAGCAGCTCTAGTGGGGTTTCCTATGAAGAGTTCCAAGTGTAAGTTTATCCTTCTGAAGGGGACAAAGCTGCATGTTGGGTTTTGGCTGTGGGTTTGTTTTTTTTTTCATTGTGGGGTTTTAGTCTGTGGGTTATATAGTATTCTCTTCTTCATATTAATCAAATTACTAATAAAAGCAAGTCTTGTGATTTGCATAAGTCACTCCTTTTATTAGCTTTTGAATAATATCTGAAGCGGAAGTGCCTTGGAGAGCCTCATGGTAGTTGGTTAGAATATAGAAAATCAGAACAAATGAAAAAAAAACTAGCAACAAAACCTCTCTCATCATTGAAAAGTCAAAGAAAAGGGTCATGCTATAATAATGCCAGAAAAGACTTCGGTTTTTTTAAGGTTTTTTTAAGTAGTAAACCCTTGAGTTTATTTTAGGTTCAGTGAGAACTTTAACAGTTTTTTTTAATAAGATCAGGTTACTTGTGAGTGTGTATTTTGTCCAAAGTGATAGATCTCCATGTTAATTAATTGCAGAAGACTAGCTGAATAAAGAATTGTGTAACTGGAACCAGCAAATTCTCGTGATGGTTTGTGATCAATCAAGATCAGGAGCAGTGAGAGCAGAGTGCAAATGTACCTTTTTTCCCCATGTGCTTTGCCCATTTTACTTTCTTGCTGTGATGTACCTTGTCCCTCCTGGATGGTAGGACTGTTTTGTGGGAAGCCAGAGGCGTGCTTGGATAACAGTAGTGTCTCATCCTTGTCTGCTCTGTGTGTTGACATGCCAGAAGGTTGCTGGCTGGGCAGTGTCTGGGTCACTGAAGCTCCCATTGTTGCCCTCAGACTCATGAGGCGGGTGGATCGCATGGAGCATTCCATTGGCAGCATCGTCTCCAAGATCGATGCCGTTATCGTCAAGCTGGAGGCCATGGAGAGGGCCAAGCTGAAAAGGAGAGATGTGTTGGGAAGACTGTTAGATGGAGTGACAGAGGTAAGGAACTCACTCTCTGTGGTCTGCTCACAACCTGCATGTCTTCCTTTCTCTTGGCACTTCTTCCTAGTGCTTGGCTTGGCAGGATTGGAGGAGTAGTTGTAAAGAGGAGGTGAGTGCTTTGGCAGTGATTTCAGTTAGATGTTAGGAAAGATGAAATTTAAAACATGGAAATTTGGGAACATGATTCAGGATTCAGATATGACAACATGTCTTACAGCAGGCCTGTGTCACTGCTTAGACCTGTGATCTGGACAGCAGTGGTGTTCAGTAGTTACTGAAGCAGCTCTTCCGTCCCTTGGTGTCTGTTGGGATTAATACAATATTTTTTGTGGACTACTCTGTTAGAGTCTATGGGATCCAGCCCAGTCTGCTCTTATTCTCCTTTGTTGCTTCTGGGACTGTGTGGGGCAGGTGGAAGTAGGTCACTTCTGTCACCAGGGTTACCTGACTTCTACTGCTTCCCTGAGGGCCCCTTGGAAATGGCCAGTGGGAGAAATGTGTTATTTCTGTAGATGCTAAAATCTGTGGAATACAAGTTGTGCATTCCTAGGTGGCAACCTGGGCATTTCATCCCTGGAAATCAAACAATTTGCTGTAAGAGCTGTTTCCCCATTAGCTTGTGGAAATACTCAAGTGATATTATCAACACCTCAATGAAGGGATGGGACCACTGTTTGTCTTAAAACAATTTATTACTCAGAGAAACATCAGCCTCAAAGGCTGAGATTTTAGAGGAGCAAGAAGTAGGCCATAGCTCAAAGTAGTCACAAGTTTCTTTGTTACAAGGCAATATATAACATTCTAATCCAATGGAAAATTGCCACAAAATTTATTTTGTTTTGCTAACCTATGGCCTTTACTTAATTTTGCTGCACTGGGTATACTTTTATCCAATGGATTACTACTACACTTACACACATATACTTCTATTATAACATTTAAACTCTTAGCTTACTCTATACAATTCCACTACTACACTGTAAAACCCTTCACCATTTTACCTATTTTACCTAATACAGTTTCTTACTTACTTAAGGCGTATTCTTACTTACAACTATAGAAACATAAGTTTATCATTTCTCTGCTTAATGTCTGTGTACTTTTATTTTTACATCAATCCAAGCTTCTTCCAAGGCTGCAAATCAAACCCTTCAGTATCTGTGGAAGTTTCTGCCTTTCCATTTCCTACAAAGTGATATAAGAATTTCCTGTGATTGTATAGGGTTTTGCCTAGGCTGCAGTTTGGAAGCTGCACTGTCATAGTGGTGGGTGTTTTTGGACCATTTAATTAGTGGTTTGTCTTAAGTCTCTTCTGTCTTCACTCAGAGCCAGGATTAAAAAATACATGAAGGAAACAGATTTTCTCGTGTTTGGGCTTGGTTGTTTGTTAAATCTTATCAAAAGTACAGAATGTTTAGTAACACTTCTAGCTACCAGCTAGAAGTGAGCAAAATGGAGACAGATCCAGCTGCTGCAAGGTCTCTTAAAGCTAAACAGTCCAATAGAGAAATAACACCTATATTATTTATACTTCTAATCTAATAACCAAATTCCCGTGACTCTCAGTGTGGCACTAACTGTCCAACCAGAAACTACTACCTGAAACCATGAAGAAGAAGGAAGATGAGCACCAAAAGAGGCACCACCCAAAATCCTCCATACCTATTACTGTATTATAAAAACCTCAAATTTAAAACCCTTTACCATGTGAAGGCACACACTTCTATTTAATGACACACTTGTGATTTTAGCTCCATCACTCAAATTTGGAAACCTTCTCCAGGTCGAAAGCAGTGTTCTCCAGGGGGTCAGTGCCAGAAAGCACAGAAAGCTCAAAAACCCAGGTTTCTGGGTTCCAGCACTGCACTACCAGCTTGTGTCTTTTAATGTGTTCAGGATGAAAGACTGGGCCGGGACAGCGAAATCCACAGGGAGCAGATGGAGCGGCTGGTGCGGGAGGAGCTGGAGCGCTGGGAGTCGGATGACACGGCCTCCCAGATGAGCCATCGGCTGGGAACGCCCCTGGGGCTGAGTGGGCAGCCTCGCTCCAGGAGCTCCAGGCCATCCTCTTCCCAGTCTGATGGCCTCGATGCAGCAGCAGCTAACGGGGGCAGCAACATCCACGTGTAGCTTTGGAGGTGATCTAAATGTTTCAGGTCAGTATTTGAGAAGATGAAGAACCTGACACTGCATGGCTCAATATGAATCAAGCAAATGCCACTTTATTGCTCTCCTCTAACCCTAATATACAATTTCTCTCCCCCTGCACTCCATCATGCAACTTATCATTGGTAGAAGCCTTCTTCCATGAGGCAAACATTTTTTGTTAGACTTTTCTACTTTTCATTGGCTTCAGAGTTCCTTGGCATTCCATTATCACCCTCAGCTCTTCTTGTCTCGCCCCTTGTTTTCTTGTTAGGCTGCAGCTGTTGTTGCCTCTTTTTCAAGGGCAAAGCTACAGGCCAAGCTCAGGCCCATAAAAGCATTCATATCCCTTTCCTGGGATGTGTTAACTACATATCTGTATCACTACATTGTTCACTACATATCCATTTTTCCCTAAAAACATTCCAATTAGTATTCAGCCAGCAAATCCCCCAGCATGACAGGATCGTTCTGATCAGACCACTGAGGACAAAAGTGGGGAAAAAAGTAAATATTCACTCCAGAAATCATTTTCAGGCCTGTGTAAGCCATGTGTAATGCCAGCAGTGGGAGTGAAAAACCCTTGGAAACTGAATGGACAACAGGTGGGACAAAATCTACCAGGACAAAAAATCTGATTCTGTAAAAATATTATTGGGAACGCTTGCACAAGAGCAGCAAGCTTCAGACAAATAATGTGCAGTGGCTGGCACACTAAAAGGCTATTAATTTTTTGCTTCCTTTTGGCAAGTACAATTTTAAAACACTTTTAAAAGCAAATTTTAAAATAATATGGCATCAGTTTTTCTTATTCATTATAACAGCTGACAGATAAAACAGCACTTTTTTTAAGATACGAGTTTCTACTTGTCCTTCTGAGATATTCTTGGTATACTAATATTTTACTTAATTTAAAATATTCTTTTTTTCCTGTTTTGAGAGGTACATTTCTTTAAGCAGAAGAAAGTGCACTTAGTTTGTACAACTGTAAATTACATCATTCTGTGGTAGAAACTGAATGCATTATAATTAGCATTTCAGAAAAAATATTTGAGAGCTGCCTCTTCACACCCAACTAACATAATTTTCAGCTATGTTGCTAAGTGCCCGTTTTTTAATGCTATGTTTTCATGATTTAAGTGTTTCTGGGACCAACATTCCAGAGATTCTTAGATAAATACAGTTACTTTGCAGAAAATACATTATTTAAAAGCACACAAAATTGAAAAAGGCTTAAGTTTTCCTTGGGTGTGACATTGAAAAGGACAGAGTAGTTTCTGATAGTTGGGAAAATCTGATCTTGTGCCATGTGAAGTTCTAATCACATCTCAACTATGTGGTCTGTATTTACATTTAACTAAACTGCTTGTAAAATTATTAGGTACATTTCTACATAGACTTTTCTGCTGAGATGCAACACAGGATTCCTTTGGGAAGGTGTTTGTGGTATAATCACTGATTTTTAGTATTTCATTCCCTCTGCTTTGTGTCATAGAAGCTTTATTTTTGAAAAGGACATGCAACATTGAAATTCTGTTGGTTTGCTATAGAGAGCACTGAGGCAGTGCTTGGAGTTTTGCCTGGCAATGTTTCCATATGTGGAATGCTGGTTTAGGAGGGAGGCTGTCAGTTATGCTTTTCTCCTGAAGGTGGCAGCTGTCTGGTGCTTAAAAGCTGAGAGCTGAAAAAGATCATGGAGAGCTACATTATCAACCACATCTCAGCTATTAGTAGGGTATATAGAGGAAAAAAGGCCACTTTAACAAACTATGAGTAGCGTGTGTTATGTTGGTGCCTTCTGTTTCAACAAGCAGTTATCTCTTCATTCTTGTGGAAGTGCTGCTTAGGCAAAGCTTCCATGTTCCATATATTCTTGTAATGGCATTGCCTGGATGAGCAGTGGCTCAGAATGCCTTTCCTCTAACCAGGGAACTTGCTAAAACTAAATAGAATTCACACCTTTCCATTTTTAATTTTATGAGAAAGCATATGAACAGATTAATGTAAGGTGAAAGAGGAGGAAATTCAGTCTTGGAATTTCATAGTAGCTGTGTCTTGAGAGCAGAATTATGGAGAACAGGTTGTGGTTCTTGTGTGGGTTATTTTGTCCTGTATTGGGAAGAAATTCTTACCCTTTCACAAGAGTCTTCATGAACTTGCCAAAAGAGTGCTCAGCACAGTGGGTAGGGCATTTGTGTGGGATGAGGGCATTCAGATTAATCTCTTTCTTACCTTTATTGAAGGGTTCTACACCTCAGAAACCTCTCTGAGGAAAGCTTTTCAGTGCTGAACTGCATTTCTGGCTGTAAACAAACAGACCAAAAAGAAACACCAGCTGTGGCTAGCTGATGTGCAAGGAAAATAGAAAATATGATACCAAAGCAATTTAAATATACAGAGCCATGTCTTTATATTCATATCCAAAACATGTCTTTCAAAATGTAAATTCAGTCACTCAGTCTGCCTTTCTCTTGTGTTATATGTTTATTATGAAAGCGTTTGCATTAATAGCTGTATTTGTTGGGGTGTATTTCTGTAACATGTTGTTACTTGATAACAAACTTCATCTTGAAGTGCAATAAGTTTCCATGGGGTACCCGTGTGTGTTGACAGTGGGCCTTGCAGTAAGTGCATTGCCACTTGACAAATGTTACAAACATTTTATTGATGCATTTTTCAGTTTTAGGTTATAATATGTCACTTATTACAAAGGTACAGTTTTTTGCATAGTAATGTACAGTGTTTGGTCTTATTAGGAAGCTGTTAATTATTCAAGTCTTCTACAATGATCAAGAATGTATTGATCTGTACAACTGAGCACTTTACTTCCTAATAAACATTTTATATAATCTACAAAGCAAACATTGTGCCTACACTTGGTTTGTTTATAATGGAACATGAAGAATCCTACATTTATTTGTTTTGCTTTTATTTCATACCTTATTCTCAGATTATCTAATAAAGAGAGTAGAGGGTGTAAATGAACACACTGGACTGGGCTGATCCTACTGCTTCATTGCACAAACATTTCTTTTTTAACACTTTATTTCACATTTGTGTTTCTGCAAATGCACTTATCTGCTTTCTCCTATTCCAGGTAGCAGTTCCCCCTGCTAATAACTGTCTCTTCATTACTTGCTGTGTACTTTAAGTCTTTTTTTTTCTGTATTCCCCCTTAATTTTTTTCCCTTGTTTCAAGAGGGAATACTTCAGCATCTGGAGAGTCTGAATAGAGCTTGGTAAGCCCAGGCTTCTGTGTATGACCCATAGTTCTCTCAGGACACCTGTGTTAATGAAATTGTATTAATGAAAACTGAATTATTAATGTAAATACATCTCAATCTTTAATGAAATACATACATACCAAATTTATTAAGTATATTAAATCTTTAGTCAGTGCACTATAAAAGTAACAGTGTGTGGGAAGTGGGAACTTCCTTCCTTCCTTCCTTCCTTCCTTCCTTCCTTCCTTCCTTCCTTCCTTCCTTCCTCTCTTTCTTTCTCTAATACCCTGTGTCTGTTGTAACATTGCTGATTTTGGAAGGGTTTTTTTGGAAGTGCAGTTTGAGATGTGTATTTGTGATAAGAGCTTTTTGGAGTAATTCTTCCATGTCCACAGGCATTACTTGGATGCCTTGTATATTCCAAGATTCTTCTCCAGTAAATCTAGACAAGAAGAAAAACTTGGTCAAAAAACTAAGGAAAAGGGGTAAAAAGGTTATGATAAAAGGTCTGCAAGCAATTGTCACGTGTGTAACAAGGACTTCCAGGTTTTAAGCACTGGTCATGCAAAATAGGTGCAGAAAGGTGGAGTGACAGCTTAATGCTTCAGGTGACATTCAAAAGAGTTGTGTTTTGTTTGTGCCACCTCAGACTGATGCCTTAACACACACTCAGCTGCTTCCAGCCTGGATCAAAGGGCTGCTACAAACATGCTGCTTAATCACCAGTAATGCTAAAACAGCAGTGGCATCACAAGTTTTCCTTGGACTGGGGATTCTGGCAGCTCTTTGCTTTGCTTCTACTCTAAGGAATACTCAGGGAGACTGAAACTGCATCCCAGGAGGCAAAGAGCAGCAAACTTGTGCCTTCTGTAACAGGCCTGAATTTGGATGAGGTGTGAGAGCAGGTTTCCTACAGCCAGGTATTCAGGTGTTTTGAGCAGATTTCCTACCAGCAGTGGGGTGCCAGAAAGGGAGCAAGAAGGGGTTTGAGATCTGGGGAGAGTGCTGGGTTTGTGTGGCTCTGCAAAAGTCATCAGTAATAAATGCAGTAAGATTGCCAAAGAACCAATCAGGACAGTTTGCATCAGCCACAGTTTTGCTGGTGACATTTTGACAAAAGCTGAGACCAGTAATTGCATTCATTCGCAAAGTCATGGAAAGAGTTACTAAGATTAGCAGAGACTCACAGGGGACAAAATGCTCATTAAGGAATTATTCATACAAAACAAATCAACAATATTCAAACTGTATAGAGTTAGAATTTGTTTTAACTCCTGTTCTGTTTTTAAGGCTTCTAGTTTTGAAAAAAATAATTTCCAGTGAGAAGAGTTAGACTTTGTTTTCTGGGAGGTCACATTTGAGGTATTTTCAAAATAAAAACTTAACACTGCCAAAAATGCCTGTGTATGCTGCTCAGGCTGCTGCTTTTCACTGTTGCACAGAGAGTGGTGTGATGTAAACTCTGAGAAACACTCAAAGGAAAAGAGTGCTCCTTTTAGGCTAAACCTGAAATGACCAGTTCATTCCAAAGTCTGAGGTAAGCACACTTCTGTACTGCCATCAGCTTTTCCTGGAGCCAAGGATGCTGTCAGATTCACCAGTTTCAGATGTCTGTGTGCAGAAAGATGCAGCCACGAGAAATCTTGTGCTGCAGAAAGGCAGAGCTGGCAAGCACTGGAAAGAAATTCCCATTTCTCTCAGTGTTCCTGTGATGCCACAGCTGTGTAATAAAGGCCAGCTGTGTTTCCTGGCTTAGTTATTTGAAACAGTTAAGTGAAGAAACAGGTTTGACAAGGGTTTTAATTGTCTTAAGTGGTTGTAATTTCATGCCCAGCAAGAAGAGGCAGGAGATGTGGATGGGGAGAGGAAAAGCATTTACGTTCAGGAGACTTTTTTTTTTTTTATGGCACAGGAAGATGAAAATAAAGTCTATCTGACAGGAGAACTAATTTTAAAAAAGGAGGGAAATATTTAGGTTAAAAGAAGTCCATGTCTGTAAGAACCATAATCACAGATTATTTAGCAAATAGAAGTGTGTCACATGGGAGACTCAGGGAGCAACTCCAGGAGTCTTTGTTGGCATTACTGTTATTTACATTATCAGATTATACTCTCTCCTTCTGCTATGTACCTTTTGTGTAAAAAGACACAGCTGAATGCAAAGTGAGCACTTTCACATCCCTGAATATCCAAGAGGCAGCAAGTTGATGCTTATAAAAATGGCATTTACCAGTTAATATGAGAAAACTATTCACCTTTTTTATAATTTTCCAAATTACGATGTTCTCTTTTAGAAGATCATTTGTATAAAGTGTGCTGAAAACCTGTCACTGTAGCAAGGAATACTGAAATTCTTCATGCGAGAAATAAAACTTTGAATACTTGTAGTGTTTATCAGCATCCCAGAGAAAATTTGCAAACTGAAAATATGTAACTGCAAATCCACAACGGGGATCATTTGAGGATGTTTGACTCACCTTGGACTGGTGCTGGTGTGTGTCCAGAAACAATGTCGGTCACATTGTTGCAGTGCCTGTCTGCAGCCATACAGAGCAGGGAATTGCATCCTCAGCCCTTGACTCTGTGCCCACTGGGTCAGTGGAAAAGTAAACAGAAAGCAGGTGGCTATTTCATAATACTGGGGAGTGAGAGAGTGATTGCAGCATTGTGTTTTTGCAGAAACAGGGTGACTAAGATTTGGCAAGGCAGCTTTCTTGAGAATGAACCAGACATGACTCAAAACCGTATGGAGGAAAAGATTATTTCTCTTGAAATATGAAGGAAATGCATTAGACTGGAGAAGCAGAGTTTACTTATTTAGCAGGCTAGATTAGGCTGCCCTTGAGTCTATCCATCTGTTTCCACATGTAAAGAAACTGTTGTTTTGAGCTCTTAATCTATAACTATTTAGTTTCTGAACACAAGAGATAGACATACATCACTTAAAAATTTTTGTGATGTTGCTATCTTAATTGTTTTCTTTCTTTCTCCTCTAGTCGATATATTCATTATCATTATTGTTTGTCAGCTTCCAGTGTCCACCTGACATAAATTCTTTGTCTTTTATGGCATTTTTTTTCAATCCTTCCTCTGTACTGGAACAACACAGAACTGTCAGCTTTTTTATTGATATGTTCTCTGCTTTAGTGGGATGCTACTCTACAAAAACATTTCTCAATACCTCTTGGAAAACACAAATTAAACAAATGTCTTTCCTCACAGTGATTTGTACACAGCCTACAAGGCTCTTATTTTGTCTACAGCACAGAAGTCAAGAAAAGATGATGGCATTTTTTTGTGCAGCCCAGAGCATCCAGCCATTGGTAGTGGCTTCATCAGCAAAACATGTAAGCCCATGGTGAGAACTAGAGGGTCAGCAAGCACTCAGGCACTTGTCAAATCTTTGCTTGAACAATTACAATTTATAAACCCTTGGTACACTGTGAAAAATAAGTCACAACGCCCAAGTCAGTGTCATGGGCCTTTTACATGTATCATTTGAAAGGTCAGCAACCTGCAGTTGTCCAAGTATGTTACAAAATTAATTTAAAAACTCACTATCAGTTTTGAAAATAAGGCAGTAATTCTAAAGATGAAATTTGTTTTCCATACTGTCCAGCCTTCTGCCTCCTCACCAAAAACCATTCATACTGCCCTGCCACCAGGCTTACTAACCTGCTTCACATTCCACTGAAATAATTCTTTGTTCCAGAAGAATTCCTCCAACAGTTGATAATACTGATTATTAAATATTTTTAGCACAAAAAAAGAACATAAAAGAGTAAAATTGAATACCAGTGATTTCAGTTTTGCCAGTGCCCTTCTGCATATTAAGAGCTCTCAATTAATACAGGTTTACTCCTTAGGCTGCTCTTAGCATTAAGTTGCCTTGTACTTTCTTCTTCTTCTTCTTCTTCTTCTTCTTCTTCTTC